>JAXGGS010203301.1:22928-34147 GCA_035585475.1 Armandia brevis | reverse complement strand
TTTTTTTTCTGCTACGGTACCACCAATTTATCGCCTATAATGTATTCTTTGGTTGAACCTCTCATTTTTATTTAGGCTAAAGTTGACCAATATAGTACTGTTTATGATTTAAACTAGTATTTACCTTCTGCCATTTCTTGGCTCAGATGATGATCTTCCACGTGACATTTCAGTTTAACATTTGATTTGTCTCATAAACAGTCGCTGAACTCTCCAGGCACTAGTGTCAGATTTAAAGTATTATATTTAAATGATACGCCAGACCCGAAGCGACTTGGCCTTAAACTGATGATATGTTTTATCGATGTGTCGTATATCTATTTCATAATTTAATTTCGAAGTCTCGGTAAACTTGACGATTTAATCTGGCTGTAATGGTCAAATTGATGCTTTAACTATAAGGTCTGGTAGGCGTGCGTGATCCATCTGTGCTCATTAACGACTTATATTCTTAATAAAGTCAGGTTTAGCAGCATGTGAATTTTCTGCCGCGTGGGTCCGTTATGGTGAAAGCTTCTGGTGTTGATTGCATGGCCGCGTTAGAGTAGACAAACATTTCCTGTTGGTCATAGGCCTGGGCGCTGAGCACTTCCGTCACATGCCACCGGGTGAGGCACGTCTAATTTACAGTACACCGTGTTTCCATTCTCACACACAAACCTGTGCTGATTAACGACTACACCACAACTAACTCCTGTGTCTGCAACACCGATAAGTAGAGCTGTAGCCTTTTATCATGCAAGGTTAACTCGATGCGAAGTGACAATCATTTACCTTTGCATTCTGTACAGTTTCAGGCTTTTAAACTTTCTCGTTTTATTCGTATACATCTGCGGAATGGCAGAATAAACATGGCTTTGATAAAGCCTTATTTTAAATGTTCATCTCCACCACACATTGACTGTAGGTGTGTTTGTGGCGTACACCTCGGGCTTTGGGGGCAATTACTGCCCCAGGGCATTGTGTAATGTTATAATCATACACACCGCTGCAATTTTTTTACAAGTACATCAGCACGAGTCCCTCGCCAGTCGCGTACCTCGGACACCCCGGTATGCTGCTTACCTTCTTTATTTAAATTATGCCTATCTACATTTTAAATGTATCCTCTAACAGGACAGCACGTAAGCCCAGTTCAATGTCCTTTGTTTACATGAAGGTGGACCATTAGCTAATAGTTGACAATCTATAGAGGACCTGCTACAGATAGTAGCTTCTGGAAATGTGTGTCTGTAGGCGTGACCTACTTAGGTTCTTCTTTACATAGGGCTGGCCGTCATTGCTTTTAGCAAGTCCCCATACTTTGCACCTGTTATTACATTTTGAACGCAAGTTTCTGTCATAAAAGTGTTCCTTTCAGTGAAATTCACACGCCGTGCCCTTTTAACCGATTGAAGTTTACAATGCGCCTCTATTTCTGCTCATAGCTTGCGCAGTCGAGTCTCGATTGTCGGCAAACAATACATGAAATTTATCATTCTGACACTCCCTATATCCCATGAAATTGCGGCGAAATTGTTTCATATACCAGTATATAATACATATTTCCGAACATTTCTGGAAGGTTTAGCTCTGCCTCGATATATGCTTTGTGAAAGGCCCAGCTCAAATCGCACAATTAAGTTGTGAGCGCATGAAATTGAACTGTACTACGATTCACGTAACAAAGGCAATGTTTCCTCATTTTCCTCTGAATTTGCGCATGTTTACATATGACTACAGTAGCGCACTGCGGTGCTTCGTTGGGGCGATTAAGACAGACTGGTCCGAAGGGTCACTTTTGTCAGGAGATTGTTGGGCGGCGGACCAGTTCAGGTGTTATGTCAAGGTCATTAACGCACCTCCCACGTATCAACGGACTGAATCGCGTCAGTCGACCTTCGATGGTTAAATCTACCACGGATCTATGTACACATAGCGGCTAATGTAGTCAAACCATGTTAAACTGTGCAGGTCACGAATTGGGGCAGACATGAGCAGAACACGGACATATTTTAAACTAGGACTCAATCTTGTGTATTGTCCATATACGTCAGGAGTGGGGAAATAGGTCATCATGACATCGTTTAATATTTAAAGCAGCATACGGTATTTTTGCGACGAAACAAAGTGTTTTAAAATGTTCCTATCAGGTACTCATTAATTAGAAAGGTCAAACGCGTACCTTCTATGATAAAGATTGATTTGCCGGTCATCGGCGTATCGTGATATCATGATGTTTATAACAACACGTTATGTACCCACGCACGTCAATCACACGCTGCCCCGGGCACACGCACCTCAGCCTACATGACATCTATAAACAAGTGTTATACCACATTTGTCTCAAGCTATATCTTCGTCATTCCACGCATGTTACATGGCTGACCTAGATACACGTATTGATATTTGCTGGCAAACCCCTGTGTCTCACATGTGTGGTTAGATTAGCTGCACAGGATACGCGCCTAATTAGTGAGTCTCTTGTCATGCAACAAGATTGCTGGACACTGGCATTGTCTGCTGAACACTGTAGCATGTTGTTAGCGTCCCACCTTGTTACTAAATTAGCTAGGTATATTATGATGAAAACAATTAAATGCTGAAGCGGCTTTATCCATGATATATATGATCAGGCGGCGCTGAATATTGTTTTTTTTTGTCACGGGACTATAATTTATATAACAATGGCATATATCCGCTGAGCTAAGTCACACAATGAATATCAGTTTTCTTGACAAAAAACGTTATTCTACAGATATCCAAGATATAGTCCTGGAAATCACGTGGTCTGAATATGGCCAAAATGTGTGACATGTATGTCACATATATGTACAAAAGAGATATCTTCATGAACTGAATAGTGCTTATCCCATAATTTACAAAGTCACTTTTCTAACTTTGCAGTCCTTTTCGCCACTCTCCTGTCTTCTGCCCTTAGCTTCGGGGTTCAGCGGCATCAAAGTGTCCCGGCGTTCATATCTCCGCCACTGGTGGGGGTAGTGTCCTAGAATACCCATTAGTAGATAACCTGCTGTGAGTAACTCGGGGTCTGGAGCTGTTGATGCAGAGGGAGCGCCTACACACATATGTATATCTACTGTTCGCTGCCATGTGTCTCCATATTCTCTCCGCTCTTTTGTGAACTGCTGCTCATATTGTTCATGTCGGTGCTTTTTTTCAATGAAAGAAAAAAAAACAGAAAAAAATGGTAAAAGCTATGGAACATATGCCCAGGCGTGCTAGGGGGTTAGTGAAAACATATTTAGCTGTGATATAGCGGAGGCCAGGGTCAGCAGTGGTGGTAGTTCGTCACCGAGTGAACCATTATGTTTGTGCTTGTATGTGGAGGGAAGCGAAGAGTTTCACTGTAATCTAATCAATTCTCCCGTTACGCATGCTCCCTGTAAAATTCCGGTCCCTGTCGCAGCACCCAGTAGCCATGCAGGATGAGTACATTAGGGTAAACGCAGATTTCCTCCATAAACTCATAAAACGATGCCGCCATGTGCATTATCGCTACTCAGCAATCGTTTCCGAAGTTCGGAAAGAGCACGAGTGACCAGCGCGTGAGAGAAACGACAGATTAAAGCCGATCACACGTTCCCTATCCAACAAGGACTCGTTGCTAACTCGAGTTACTCTTCCTGAATTGCTCCAGCCGCAATTATTCATTGAGCTCGGACACTTGATTATGCGCAGTGTCGGAAAACGAGCCCGAATTAATCGCATTGTTATTTATTCATTTGAACAAAGTGGTTTGGAGATGTTTTTAGAGTGGACCCATCCGCCAGGGTGCTTGGCCCGGTTCCCAGCGAGATAGACTGGTTTCTTGGGGGAGGCTGCTGCCGACGGAAGCGGCGTGCGCCGCTGATGCAAGCCCAACCATTATCAACGATTAACTTTGGTAATGATGCCACTTTGTGCGTGCTCAATCACCCTGGCCCGGCGGCCCACCCCTCCTCTCCATACCCTTCAAATTATTCACTCGTTTCATACACTACCCTCTTGGCTATAAGAGATTGTTGGCGGACATGAATAATTCATGGATATGTCCCGATGTGATGGTGAATGCCCAATAAAACCGGCACCGTGGCGCGCTCAAATGATCATTGATGGCAGAGCTGCATTATTCGATATTTATACTGACTAACAGACGTCAATTGAGTTAAAGTTCCTAATCAGGCATTAGTCTATCAATGTGTTTTCGCATCGTTCACGTCATACTCATGTTTTCTGCTTTTAGATTGATATCTATATCTGCTCTGGAGACGAACTTTCTTAGAAGTTATTTAAGAGTCGTATGTGTTGGAGTGGTTTCAATGTCAGACTCTAGCATTGCCCGCCTGCTCGTAAACTTTATTGTTGACCACAATCTACCCAGTTTATTAACGCTGACATTAAGCCGGGCTGGAAATAGACTTGTTGCTCAACACCCCTGATATTTCGCGAAGCTTTGATGCTAATGCGTTCGCGCCTGATTTTACTTTATTAGTCCGTTTCCGAGTGGTTGATGGAACAATCAGCACGGAACCGGTCTGCCTTATGCACGACCCACTGGGATGACATGTCATAACGTCGATTCCCCACGGATCACTTACGGACAACGTCTGTTCTTTATTGGGCTCTGGGCACCTCGTGCTTTACAGCTAGTCGTGATTGACAAATTTATGCGGGGTTGAAACCTTCTGATCCTTGTTGTTGCTTATTCCAGACCATGGTGATTTGATACCCGGTTTGGCAAAGTTCACTCTTACCCAGATTACTTCCTTGCATGATGTTCCCTTAGGCTACCTCCCTGACCGACTATGAACAGTCATAATAGTAATCCCTGCTGCTCTCACAGATAGGATATCCCTACTCTCTTAAGCCTTCTTTTAATGTACAGTACCTTATTAGTGTGGCAATATGGTTTATCTGATCAATCGCCGTATTTCCTGTGCTCGGAGCAGATATATCGAATTAATGGAGTCTTTCGCCAGTCTCGGATGAATTAAATCACATATAACTTCAGTATTAAAGCAAGTAAGTCATACTGTTAAAGTTGCGGCCTGTATCAGCGTTGATGTGATGTTCTATTTTTGTCTGAAAGTGACAGATACTGGTAAGTGTACTGCGTGCATGTGGGAAAAGAAGGGATGCTGTAGGTGACGATGAGGGATTCTATCGCACACCTTCAGTCTCCCGGACTTGGCACTTTCCCCAGCAGGCATCAACACGCCGAGCGAGCCCCGCCGAGCCCCGCCGACCCCCTCTCGATGGTGGCTGCTTTTTAACATTCGCAGGACCAGGTCATACCACAGAGTGCCTGTCTAGAATATCAAGGGCGGTGGTTTGAATGACGTACTTATTGAGTCCTATCATGATGCTGAAGACAAGTCTCCCAACTGGTTCAGCGTGATAAAACGTCGATGTCTGAGACCTAAATAACGATTCCTTGAGGCATCTCAGCCAGTACCACACCGTGCATCATGTTTTTGTGCGTACTTCAAATGCGTGGTCTGAAAACGTTAATTTTTGCTTTCCTAGCCAAATAAACTGATAGAAAGCATTACTGCCTGCACCACCACACCCCTTATGCCACCAAGCCATAAATGTTCCATTCTGATACTATCAACCTTTCCCCAGGCATCCCAAGGTAAAATACGAACATGAATCTTAAATATGCGTTGATGAGACACCATAAACTGTGTCATATTTATTCTTATTACCCTATTGAGATCGCTTATAAATCATCAAATATGATTAGTTGTCATAATCTTCTTTTATTTACCACTGATGTGTGGAGTTTTGCCCCTCTGCAGACACGTACAATAAACACTTATATGCGCCTGATAATTCCGTATCCTGCTGAACTCATTTGTCTTCTGTGGGATTTAAATCAGCAATGGAGACTGAGGAACAATCATGTATGCTCCTATGAACTCGTCAGCACGATGGAGGTAAACAATCGAGCAGCAGGCGTGGCAGGCGTAGCTAACGTCCGGCCGAGTCTGAAAGGTCCCGGATCCCTGCAGGTTACTCAAGTTCCTTCCGCATCATGCCCTGTCATTTCTGCTCAGCCCTCTCATTATATCACCCTTAAGGCGGGCCGACTGATCGCTTTAATATAACATGATAGTAGACGGTGCACCTAGTCGGCCTCGGCAAGGAAATAAGTGGGCGATCGTGGATAATATTCCTACGGGACACCTAAAAATCCTTTACTTGTGGTACTTCTCATTACGGGACACCAGGTCTACGATTCGGGAAGAGCGGCAGTTAGGTGTCAAGGCAAGCATACAGCCATTACCGATGGCGGCTCAATTCATCGGATACATCAGTAAATTGGTAAAGTTTCATCTGCTAATAACTCGTAACTGGCCTCCGCAATCGCCCTTGGGGAAACAGTACTGAATTAATGTGTTTTCAAATCAATGCTGACATGAGGTGCTTTGTTTGTCCAAGACTGATTTATTGGCCCATGCAATTGAGGTAATTGTTCTGTTTTAAGCGCCCTCTGTGAACACTTTTATTTATTTTTTATCTCCAGTAACAACCAGAGTCGCATATATAAGGAACCGCTGTGATAGTAAACTGTGCTCCCTTTGATGCTGCGTTAGACTTTTGAGCTTCGCATGTTAACCTCACTATAATTAAGACACGTTTGTGTCTTGGCCGATGTTCTCGCATGATCACCATTAGACTGATCAGCTTATTAGACAGCGTAACGGCCACTGATGCTGGCGTTTAGCTGAGTGATGACGATTAAGTTTTTTTGCTGTTATCTCGGCAAAGGTCAGCCATCAAGCGTGTGATGTATTCCCGCCGTAACTCCGCTCATTACCTCCCGTTACTTGGCGGTTTGCCCGGCTAAATGACCGCCCTGCTTAACTTTAACTTCCTGTACCAGGTATAACTCACCTCGGCCCGCTACATTTTTTACATTTACACACCTTTACCGCACAATTACCCCGCGTTGTCTCCCCATGTCCTCCCCTTCATGCCCGACTCCCCCGTTTTTTTAACCGGGAAAGGTGTTCCCCGTTGTCAGGTTTTGACATTTATCAGACTCGTGTGTTTACCGGAGCTGTCTCCGCCCGCAGGAATCACGTGTAACTTCAGTAAGAGCAGGACCAGGAGGAGGGGAAATTCATCTTACCCTCCCGTGTCCTGTGCCCGATTATTTGTGTATACGATCCTGATGCGGGAAGGCTTTAATGTGTCTGGTCATTTTTAATCCTTCGCCAGGTGTTACAGCCGCTGGCGCGTGAGTTAATCTGTGTGATAATATGTCGGCAATGCGTCATTACTCGCGTCAGAGTCGGAGACAGCTTGACATTATCACTTGTGTCCGACCTTGACAAGTTTAATTTCTCGTGTATGTAAGGTGTCGGATGTGGTAAAGATGCGCGCTCTCTTATTCACTCGGCGAGCCCAGACCTGGGGACTCGTGCTGTGTTGACATTTCCCCGTAAAGCCAGCCCCTCCTCTACCCTGAGGGGCCCCAGCGGCTGTAGCCAGCCTTATCAGCGTCTCCTAGCCCATGATTACTGGGCGTCCCTATCACCCACAGCCACCCGTGCCCACGCGTGCCTCCCCCGGGCTTCCTCATGCCCGTGCATCACGCGTGGCATTGATTCCCGACCCGTTTGTTACCTTTTAGCGCTTCACCCTCCTCCCTCTCTCTCTCACGCCACGTTCACGCGGATCCGGTTATGTCGTCTTCATTCCTGGTGATACTGGTGTCTCTCCTGTGGGTCATCGCTCCTCGCCCGGATGATGCCCCCGGGGATCACCAACAAGTGGAATAAGTCGAGCTCAAGTACGATGGTGGCTAGTGTCAGTCGTATAAAGAAGATGGAAACATTTAGGAGCTTCTAGTTGCATGAGAACAGCTCAGTGACGATGGCTTTTTTACTGAATTATTGAGAAGACTAAGTAGAGAAAACAACTGATGTCACTCTAAAACGAAATTTACACGTCGCCATAGAAAATAGGTTATGTCAGACATTTTTAGGTCCTTGTCATAATCAAAAAAATTCTTTGCCACAAGAATTAAATACAGCATTAATCCGTATTTTAGGCAGTATTATTGCTGTCTGGTGTCTATAAGAAAATAATTGTGACCACTTAGTGATATTTGAACAGTTAATTTGTTTGACGATTAGCATCATATATCTCAGTTAACCTTTTGAATATACAGACGTCATGCATTTGCTTGGATGCTGTAGGTGTGTTCCATTTTTAACGTATTGACGTTATAGAGCATTCGTCATGACAACCCTTAAAGCCTCGCCCACGTGTCGCTTTATGTCTTTACGCTATAGGGTTACAATGGTTTTTGAAATCAGTTAACAGCTGTCGAGTTTGGCTCTCGGTAAATCCCGATTCGCCACCCCCACAGATCCGGCCATCAGCGCCTAGAATCCCGGCCTCTCACTCCCCGGCCCCTCGCTGCCAGCATCCTTACGCTCAGATCCGCTGAAGAGGGAAATTTGTTTGCTGGAATCCTAGAAAGCAGAAGTAAATGATTGTTAGCGAAAAGCGTGATGGGTAATCAATTTTTTATGGTGTGAGTTGCTTCGACCGCCCGAGGGAGGGGGAGAGATTCATTGTTGCAGATGAACTCGTAGACAGCACATGCGATTTTGACGTATAGCTCCACGGCGCCGGCCGGAGCCAAGATGCGCTTGTATCTGGCGGTAGGAAGGTCATCGGGACAACTAGTAGATGTGTTGCAGCGTCTTTCGATTCCAATTTGGAACTCGTCACTAAAACTGTAAAATCCCTGCGACACACGGTTTGCGTGTGTGAGGAGGATCAATCCCCATCTGCACCCGGCGCACTTTAATATCAATTTGTGGTTATTTATCGGTTATAACCCACCACAAGTGATATCCCTGTGTGGCTCCCATGTGATACAACGTAAAACGCCATTTCATTTTCACCTCATACCTTTCCAGGAAATGAGGCGTTTTTATTTCGAAAAGGATTATGTCACATTTCTGTCATTTCTGTGACTTGTACGGCAGAAAACACCTGATATTTCTACATTCGTGACTTTCATGTTCAGATAATCTGCGAGTGATTTTCTGGTATTTCTTCAGGCGTCTCTTATTTCCGCTTCCGGAGGACCGCGCAGCAGAGCGCATTTGGTTACACTTCAAAAGTTCACTTCCTAATTAATTAACACACTGCTGTGTGAGAGGCCAGCTACCTCATACGTCATCAGTGATGGTGTTCCGCCTGCTCCCGCGCCCCATAATCTCCTTTTGCGGCCATATTTTACTCTCTGCTGCCTCAGCAGTTTTTCCAGCCTCCCCTCGCCCGCTCCCTCTCAGATCCAACACCATGGGACCAGCAAAACTCAATCTATACACGTTACAAAGGCACGAATCAAAATTCATGTGGCCATCATTTACTTTGTGTCGGCGACTTGGGAACGACACGGGTTTTTATTTATTTTTATTTCTCGAGACAGGAGCGCCCGGTGCGTCGTGATTGAGGCAGACTTTTGTTAACCTGCTCATTACTTTCTCGTGGGGAGGCTTGTCTGATTTTTTAGCCTTTTCACTCTTATGTTTAAAACATTCGCGTTTTAGGGAAATGCGGCCTTTGCTGATGCCGAATTCACATATCGTATAATGTCGGCACTCCATATTTAGCTGATTCATGCGCTTGTTATTGTATAAAATTGGGCAGATTATCATAAAAGAATCAGACGCACCGCATCTATGTATCATCTGAACAATGATGAACTCCAAGCCATTTTCTTTGAATTCGCCAGGGAACTTGATGTCCTCAAAGTCTCATCTGTATATGTAGCCAATATTTTCAATTACAATTAACGACTCTTCCCAGATTTCAGTTCGCCAGATAAATGCGATCGATCACGTAGAGTAAAAAGTTTTTGACATTTAGTCGCGAAACAATTAAAGCAGTAACATTTGATAATTGCATCCAACTCCCTATATAGATGCAGGAATCCACATATAATTATATGCTATACATACTGCAAACTGTTGTATTCCGTCATTATATGAGAGCGACGGTAATTGTCATTGTCCCACACGAAGGACGGGGTTCTTTGTCAGTTGCCTGAAGACTTGACAGAAATGTTCTACAATCGGGCATCAATGTCAAGTTTACCCATGGGACTCACTAAAGTCTGACAATCCTGTGACAAAGGGATCTTTTATTGTCACTAGCCCAGCAGCAACTCTCACATATTGATTGCCCAGAAAGTAGAGAAAGTTTTCTCCTACGCTTTGCTCTCGCATGGGGCAACTGGGAGAGGCAAACGCACATAATCAAGAAACAATAAATGTGGAAATATCGCAAAGCGGGAGGAATGGTACCTTAATTTTCACCATTTGCGAGGAAGAGGTGTTCAATTGTATTGTATTCAGAACCGCCTCAGCTTATTATAAATTCCATACTTCTGTTTGGTTCCTACATACTGGATGCCTTATGGCATATCAGGCTGTCTGAAACAGGCAATGAGCTCTTCCTTACCGTAGATTGATCACCAAAATTAGTGGTAATGATGTTTCGGAGTGAGCTTGTTCCCAGGTTGAGTGCTGAAGCCGAAACCGCGCCAATGAATTCCTCCCACTGTTTCTAACTAGTCCAACCTCGAACGGCGAGACGATCTCCTTGCGCCTAAGTCAAACCGGATACTCGTCCCTATAATCAGCTGTACAGCATGTGGACTTTTGCGTTGCAAATAATTCTGGTTATGTGAATATGTTTTTCATCTCTTTGACAATACTTTTGATGTAGTAGATAAAACTTTTGCAAGTTTATATTACCACGAATCGTTGGATTAGATTATATAACACGAAGCACATGTAGCTGACACACAAAAGAAAGGAGATTATTTCCTTTTTCTGATTTTCCATTCAAGTCGTACCCATTTGGGGACATCTTTTGTCGATCTACACATATGATGTCCTTAAAGGTCATGCCACCAACATTAGCCAGGTCTCATTGTTTAAACGGCTTCATGCGAGTCACTGCCCGTCAAAATTTGGCAGAAAGAAGCCTTATTATATGAAGTATCACGTGTGTGAGACAGCTCCGGAGATGTTACTCGCTTTCCTAGCGTAGATTCGCATGCTGCTCTCACCAAAAATCATGTTCATTTACGATGTAAGGCCAAAAACTAGTTTCGCCAACATCACATTATACCTTAAGTTTCAAGTTTGATTTGTCCAGCTTAAAAAATAATGGAGCTGTTTGAAGCGTCTGGCACAAAA
>JAXGGS010203301.1:0-13761 GCA_035585475.1 Armandia brevis | reverse complement strand
GAAAATACTGAAATCCTGTCTTATGGATTAGCGTAAAAGCTCTTTGTCCCATTTCATATAAATTCATCTAGTAGCAATAACAATTGACGCGTGCGTAGCATGTGGGCCAATCGCGCAGATGGTGACCTAATATTCAGGAGCTAAAGGCCTATCAACTTCATGTTTTAAGGCAGGTTGTACATTTTCCTGAAGCTTTGTTTCCCCTTTTTTGTCGATGTCAAAGGGCTTTGATAAAGTCCTCTAAGATAAGACGATCTTATCGCCATCAGAAAGCCTCAAATTGTCTCATATCGCATGACCGCCAATTCCAGTGTTTGCACTCTGAGACTATTGCAATCACAAAGATCAATTGTTTTGAAAAATGGCATTTCTAATTTTAGAATCGCCAGTAACTGTATAATACATGGCCGATAATACATATGCTAAAGTTGAAGTTTTAATTGAAGTTGGGTATAAGAATGAATAATAGTAGAATGTGAATTCCGACTTAAATGTGTTTAGATAAAACGACCTCCAATGGATGTTGTTGCATGATATTTTTTCAATTATGTATCAGATAGTAGTCTGCAGATAATTATCACCCAACTCACACGAACTATCGTTTATATATCCCAGCTGAGATATGATTCTGTTAACCAATTTTACGTAGCACTTCGTATAATTATATTACCCACATGAAGTTAAATTTAATGGAGATAGTGTGTTGTCGAAAGTGCATCGTCATGTTTGAGATATATTTAACCTTTTTTAACACAGCTATCCAGAGACTATATTTAGTCTTAATCAACTTAAGAAATAATATGGTCATAAAAAGGTTGAATAATAATAGATTAGCAACATTTTGATGTTACTATAGAGATTGCTTTTTAAAATACTCGCAAATGACGTGCATGCGACCATTAAAACACTGAGCTGTCTAATCATTAAAGCATTCCGTACTTTAGGCTCCCATTGTTTCTACCTGTTTTCTTGATGACGTGTAAGATTAGTTTTGTGCAGAGTAACAACAAAGTACCCGTCGTAAATAGACCCCCCGACCTAATATCCCACATGGCTTTTTAACCTCGAGCTTATGCGGCATCACGGAGTACGCTTGCCTATATAAGTTGCTTGCTCTTGGTGATGTTAAAGATCTTACAGCTCCTGGAGCTGTGATATATGTGAATTATACAAATAGATGCGGGAGGCTGTGAGAGTCCTCACGTACAGCAGGAAAGCGTGGTATTTACACGCTCAACTCCAACTCGTGCATTCACCTGTTATCGTAATTAACTTTTGACAGATCGCACGCAGCTTAGTATCCAGCATGTATGCTGTAGTGGCACTCGTGATAAATAGGAAATCTTACAAAGTCCCAACGTCATTTCCTCAACAGATGCTTTGTGGATGGCAACAAATTAAATTCTGCATAGCGCAATTATATTATCCGTGACCGTGGGGAGGAACATGTCTTCTATATAACCTGTTTACCAAAGTTTCCCACTAATCCTGACGTCCATCACACGCTATTTGTTTGTTATGCCTCGTTATTTGTCAGGGTGGAATAGACAAGCAACAGTTGCCAATTGTAACACTGAGCGAACAATTCATTCCGCAAAGTCATTCACTCTTTCGCTCATTCTGGTGTTATATTATTTTGTTGATTTTTTCTTATGTTTGAGCATATGCTTGATTCGTAGAAGCTTCTAAATTCCTTGAATACTCTTTTACCCAATATAATTCGAGCGGTACCAGTATTAGCTCTTCTTCAGTATCTGTGCCCGTCTGCTATGTACAAACGTGTGGTTGCCAGAATATGATAGGGCACTAACAGGAGTGCTGTCACCAAGAAAGCGACTAATTAAGCATGCCGGACAACAGCCAATAACTTCTGTCCTTTACCATGGTTATGGAGCATATATATCCAGAGCGCTTCAATTGTTATGGGCTCAACTTACATTGACCCACTTTGACACAAGCGCGTTACCTTAATCAAGGAAAGTTTGAGCGTGACCTAATTTGAAAAAAAATACTGCGGTTTGTCAATTTTGAGGCTAACTTTCAGTGATTGAAAAATACCATAATGTTTCTTCTTTATCATGTATTCCTATTTGTAATTGGTCATATGAAAAAGTATAGGATGTATAATTACATAGATTGCATATTCACGTTCGCTTTCGTCACCTGTTATTAATTTGCCCTTTAATGAATGTCATGCTTTCGTGCAAGACCAGACGCTGTCAGAGTGGCTCTTGTTTCCTAGTCTCATTACACGAACGAAGAAGAAACACGTCTCCCCGGTTGTTGTTTTTCTGATACTGCCACTTTTTTCTGTGTATTTTTCTTGTTTTTGTAGTCCCAAGGCGGGAGTACGCAGCGTGATGAACTGATTGCTTAACTTATGATTCAGACTAACCTGAGCTTACTTGCTGAAATCATTGCCCGAAATATTGGTCAGCCCGATCTAACATGACTTATTTTTAGATACGATTTCTAGGAAATGCATGTACGTTTTATACGTCACCGCCACATGCGTTATCTGTAACACTTATGGCCCTGTCCCCTTCTGCGGAGCTCATCTGGGTTGTGAGTTTCTATTAAAAGCAGAAATCGGGCGCTGAATCTGCCGAATACTGCCGGAAAACGCGAGAGACTAGTGCCGGACCGGTGCTGTCGGACACATCAAAGTGCTGCATGATAAATAATGCACATGTTCGCCAGCATAAAACAGTGTTTAAGAAAGCAGATAATTGCCATTGTGTTCCCGGGTGATGTTGATGGTGAGGCTCGACGTTAAGTGAACATGTGTCAGGTGACACTTGTCCAACCCTCGGGGATTCCCGGGATCAGGGACGTGGCTTTCCGTGAAACAGGGGGGAGTTCGCGTATCACCCTGGCAACGGTCTTCATGGACTTAGATATGTAGATGTTCGTATGTCTGTTAATATATCATTCGGTAATTTGGGGAAATGATGCTTCAATGTTCTTCTTGATTGTCAATTTAGGCTGTTTAGATCGAAACGCATCCTCGCCGAAATTTTGAAAAATGAAAGCAACATGATTTACAAAATAATGTCCACCCATTTTCATTGATTTCATAATTAAGACAAATATTCAATCAGGTAAGATCTGAATCAGATTGCTGGAAGTAGGTCATTCGATGGCCATCACTTATTTAGTGCTACTAGTAACGCTTATTTCCTACTCTCGATCTTATTGCATTAATTGCGGTAAGCTTGGCCAATATCCGTAACTGCGAGAATATTCATCTCGCTTCTACCCGTATTTCAAGTTATATCTGCGATGAAAAAGTACGAGCTTCTGCATATTGGCAGAACTTCTAACGTCAGGTTTATTATTTGTTATTCATCATCATGATCTACCGGTGTAGAATAAAATCACCCTAGATTGCGGCATGTATCCATCCACACAAGAGATGCGCACTGAAGCATACCGGTAAATCATCTGAGCTTGACTTGGGTACAACATTTTACGATGCATACACTATATACTGGATAATATATAGTCTCCTTAACACATGAGTATGATAAAAGTGATCCTGTGTCTAATATCGAAATACTGTACTTGTTTGAGCTCTCTTTCCCCACACAAATGGAAGACATGCAGTGTTGACAAGAAACATTTTTTTCTGTCACTGTCTGCTGTTAGACAGACTGTAGACCCGTGGACCTGTAAGAAGCTTTTTGTAATACACCAAAGTGACGTTACGTTTCCGGTACATCCTCCCCCCTGACGTTACAGTGAGAGACGTACCTCCTCCTCTCAGTCTCCTCTTCTCAGTCTCCTCCTCCAGCCACAGCTTTCCACGGTCGTGCCACAT
This sequence comes from Armandia brevis, assembly GCA_035585475.1. NCBI lineage: Eukaryota > Metazoa > Annelida > Polychaeta > Opheliidae > Armandia > Armandia brevis. Next base: position 9,941 of record JAXGGS010203301.1, on the reverse strand, counting down.
CGACTTTGCCTAATGGCCCCCGTGATGGGAAGCAGAACATTGTCACGGAGTCGTCATCGGATGGAAACTCAGATGTCATTCTTCTGCTCGTGCACAGAGAACAGAGGTCAGATGTGGCCATGTAGTAGGTCGGGGGTCAAGTGGGGTTCCAGCGTAGGCCAGCTGCATGACCTTATGTATTAATCTCTATCTCCGTGCCTACATGATTGGGGTAATTTTGAAAAATGTTTCATGTATAGACAGTGCGTGGTTGTTGATCAAGGGTCTGATATACGAGAACTGTCAAGGTCGTCTCTCCTCCTACGCTTCTGAATTTTCCATAAAAGTGAAAATTTGAGATGCATTTGTAATGTTTCCCAAATGGCAAATTGTTGGCATTTCAGAAATATGCGTATCCCTTGGGGAGTATGTATACAGCCCATAGCTAGCTCTAAAACCGCCTTTTACTTTTAACCTTGTTGTTTCTATGACGTGACTGGGCGAAACAAGATACTCTCCTACTGAACTTTTCGTATGTTCTATCACATATGTTTCATGGCATGACAGGAATGTTTTTTATGTAGGCCACGATATGAATCTTAGATTTTTCTTTTGAATACACCTTTAAACAAGACACGATGTCCTTGATAGATGGATGGACGCAGTATAAACCGGAAACGCCCCTGAAACTCCCTCGTACTGATAAAAAAAACATGCTCAGCTAGTATGTAAACACCATGTTATTTAAGTTCATGTTAGCAACTAAACTCGTACGCGACTAAATCACAAACGTTCATTGTGTATTGCGGTAAGATACACATTTACCAAGAAACAATTCCTATGCTATTTTCCGAAGCAGTAATTGTTAACGCGCCCTATCATAGGTGGCTTAACAATTAGCAGTTGGTTCAGAATATCACATTGCATGTCAGACAATGATGATAAGAACTGTGTCTGATGAAGCCCGCCCATAGTAAATATTTAATTCGGTGCCATCTCTCTGACTGATGACCGATGAAACCATCTGACGTCATGAGTTGCCGGTGACGTCACGCCGCCCACCCTGCGCCCGATGCCCATGATAGAAACAGCCGTTTTCAGGCTCATGTGGATGTATAGATCCATTGTGTCCATTAAAGACGCTCCATGAGGAATTGAGCGGCTTCGCTAAATAGGTGCTGATGGCAGGGTAGAGATAAACACCTAATGTTAGTTAATGGACGGGCGACCCCCTCTCTGGTGGGTACTCCCTGTAGTCTATGTCTCCCTGGTAACTGGCACAACTCCAGCTTGGATGAGGGAAAAGGCGTGGTCTGAAATTGGCAAATCCGTAATTCGGTGGCAGTCGTACAATTGTACCGTTTTATATCATACACCAATTTCTTTGGAGCAAGTTTTACTTGTCTAGCCAAAACAATATATGTATTTGCAAAAGTGTCCTATGCAAGACTTTGATGAAAACATTTCAGAAATATTAAATACCGGGGGTAATGGTTGGATTTAGGGTGTATGCATACCAAGATGCAGATAAATGTGATTAGATTTGTTGATTGAATGTATCGAATTCAGCTCTATTCAATGTCTGTAGTCCTGATTTGAGTAAACCTGTGAAACAGGATTGGCGAATTTACCAATTAATCTGGCTATCCAAATAGATTCACTATCGCCGCCAGAAAGCTACTTATTCTTGTATACAATTAGACCTAATTCCATACATTCATTCCGGGCCGATTGTGTAGACAGTGTCATGTACGCCTACACACCCGTGGAACTTTATTCTAATAAATGCAGACGTGGAGGAATTGAGCCGGAAAAATCATTGATGCTCCTCTTATGCCAACCAATTAGTTTGACAGATTACAACTTTGTTTGCTAACAAATTGTATACACAAAAATCATTAGACCTCAAGTGTTTCGCCGATTCCCATGTATTTTTATAACCACGCCATTTTTCTGACACCTTGGAGCATCTATCAAATTGTTTGTATAACAAGCTATCGACATCTCTCCTACTCGTGGCAGGACGCTGGTTGCGGGCGGGATGCATTAGGATTTTGACAAGGAGAAGGTCAACAGATTAGAGGAGGTGTCATCATCGCCGATGGCGTGGTGGTCGATAAAGAATGTAACAAATTATCATAAATAGCTGCACATGACATATGTGGAGTGTATTAATTTGCAAACTTAATTGCATTGTTTCTAGTGCCAGGACATTGAACCTGGTCATTGGGAAGTTTAGGAGGGGATTTCCACCACTTCAAAACTACTAGGGAAGGCCACACCTGAACGCTTAAGAAAGCTTTAAAGATTCCAGGTATTGCTGTACATAAATTTCCAACACAGGTCAAGAACTCTGTCGAAGCGCGTGTTTTTCAAACAGGGAAATACAATGCATCTTTACTCCCACACTAAGCCCTAAAGATATTTATACTTCTACCTGATGATCACCTATAAACATCCAGCGCAGTGCCTATGTCGATGTTTTTTTATTGTACCGGCGTCAACTGCCACAGTTTTTATGTGTATAATAGGAGACTATTTCGTATAGTATGGGAGAGATGGCTTATAAAAGTATATTGGCTATAAGTTCTTACAATAATTCATTTCTATACTATATTCTGGGGGGCCTGGAGGCGGAATTTAACCTGTTTTCTGTCACCTCATCACTTGTAGACATGTACGAAACAAAGCGTGCCAATGTGTGCAAGAAGAGTTTTATCACCCACAAGCAGAGCACCGAGAAGATTTCGGGTTGTCCCTGAAGATCGGCCAACACCAATAACCCTGACACTTCTCGCACGCATACGGCTCTTTTATGGGGCATGTTCGCGCCCCGGATAGCCTCTCTCACCTTGAAAATCCTTCAGAAGTATTATGTTCCCATATTCATATGATTTTAGCGTCTGCAGCAGTAACGGGAAGCACATTCTTAAAAAGATATGTGTGAGGTTGTTCCCCTGTCAAAGAGCTTCTTGACCCTAGTATATGTAGAGGGGGAACTCAACATCTTCCTGCTTATTATTCCCAACTGTTGACTCCTTCTCCCTAAGCCATCAAACAATCGCTCCTGTGTTGCAGCTATTGTACATTTTGTCGTCACTATCGCTAAAGTTGCAGTATGCTTGTAATCAGTTTCAGAAGCCGGAGAAATCGCCTCATCTCACGGCGGAGAAGTTGTTCACCCTTATCCATATAAAGCAGGTTTCATTATTACGTACATGAATAGTTTTTTGCAACTGATTTTTTAGATGCCTCACATGTAGTTCAACTTTGACTTATTGGGTTTTTATTAAGTCAAAAACATGCGAGTTAGATCGTGTCTCCGCGCCAGATTAAAAGTCTGGAGACCGAGCTCTAGTTCTCCTTGATTCAATAAGATTTGTCTTCTGTCTGGCAAGGAATATAAAATGAGGAACGCCCATCCCTATAGATGTCTGATAAATTTATTACATGTCTAGTCCATATAATTTACAGTTTGGCACCAGGCAAGCTAGTAAAAATAGGTCAATTCAAATCGATCGTCTCTCAACATGATAAAATATAATTTAAATCTATGCTTTCAAAGGACATTCTTATGCACAATGGATATTGGAAGTATAGCCAGTGCCCTAAAGTTGCATATGGACAATGGGGCATGGCTTTATCTAGCAAGTCAGGCAGATGAAAGTACAGTCGTGACGCAGTATTAACGTCTATTGTTTAAAGGCGTCGAAGGGCAAGATCGGAGATTGTTGAAGGTCATGAGAATAAGCGATAAACAAGGTGTTTGCGTGTAGAATACCGCGCCCAAAGCATATCTAGGCCATCTGCTCAAGTGCTGACATTTGATGTCATTGGAATAAATGTTATGCAGTGCTAAATCGTTATAAAATTATATGTTTGTACTGTTCATTAAATTGCATTAGTAAATGTGTGAGAATCTGCTCACTCAAACAATACTAACCTAGCTTGACATATGCACATGATCTGAAGGGTTGGCGAGGAAATAACATCAAATTATACAGTATACGGGCTAATAAGCAAATTCGTCACTCGCCCTGTAATTACTTTGCTCATCAGATCCGTCAAAACAAGTGAAAACAATTCATCACCAGTGACAGATTTATACAACTTTTATCAGCACGGACCGCAGGTAGTAATTATCTCTCTCAAATTAATTGTCCAATGAGGATGCGCATTATCTTTTGAGCACCGCAATTGGAATAGTGCCGAGTTTGGCTTATTGAGAATAAAGCCAAAAGAGAGATAGAGGGAATACGCATATTACAATTTGAGTTATCTTTCTTACGCTTGTACCAGAGCGTAGCTATGTCATACTACTTCACTAGAACTAGAACGCTGAGAGACAAAATAGAGCAATACCCTTTATGAATATGTACATTTGATGTGTGGCACCTGACTTATGTAAGAATGAACGATGCCATTAAGAGATAAACAGAGAAAGTTGATCACAAAGTTGTTGTAGGTTCTGAAGAAATGCAATCGGTAATGGAAAACTGACTCATTTAAGCAAAATGGTCTATGATTCATTCCGCATGTGCTCATGAAATCGCCCGTCGTGAGGCTGTCTGGTCTCGCATTTCCCCAAGCCCGGGATGGACATAGATTTGTGTTCAATTATTAGGACTATCAGACGATTAACTTTGTAAACAAGGCCTTGTATTAATTGACTGCCCGAATTATATATCAAATTGTTGTCGTCAAATATCAATTCATCCATCAGCAATTAATAATGAAATACTTTAAGTGCCTACATGTTACTGGCTGGGCCCGTGCTCTCTTAATACTGTAAATGATTGCGAAAATCGTCCATTTTAATGCAATTTACTGACTAAAATATTCTCTCGGTATGATGAACTATACACTTATATATTGTTATTCGTTATCTCCTGCATACCTGTACCATTATCCCTTTTTGTATTTTCTCACAATGTTTACATAATTCATTTTTGGTTGTCAGATTTCTCATTTTCATGTTGACTGCTTTTAACCTTCATAATTATTCACCGGAACTTTAAGTACCTCCTTCGAAATAGTTGTCATCCATTATTTCCCCATTATCTTTCGCTCGGTCACTTCCAATTCCTTCGAAGCCTCTCCCGCCTAGTATATAGTAGTCACATTGCATATTTTAACCCCGGCTGAAAGTTTTTTCTGTTGTTTTACTACGTTCGCGGATAGAGCAAGCTGGCAGTGTGTGCAGGCCATCCTTTGTCCCTCTGCTTTACTCTAATGGCAGCTGGAGACAAGAAGAAGACATGTAATGAGCTGTACAAAGGCTTCCTGACAAGATGCTAACTCGCTTTGTTCAACCCCAAACATACATCATGGGGAGTTGTTAGTTGTTCCCGGTGCTTAATCCGAGGATTGACGGAGGAGAAGTTTAAAACCAGGGCGTACTCTTGCATACCTGCAGCTTGGCTCAGAACCGGTACCGGATGAGTGTGTGGTTTATGTATTTACAAACTGTTTGTGAAGTGCATGAGACAGAAACGAGATTTCGGAGCCTTTGGCTAGGCACTAACTTGATGAAGCTCCGCATTTAAGCCCTGGATGTCGACCCACAGGGTTACATCTTATTACATTATTCCATGCTTTAGCAGTTTTGTGGTTTATGAAATAAGCAATGAATAACATATTAGAGACAAAGGTCTCAAGTTAACAATGATGCAGTTGCGGAGACAAAATGTCATCAGTTTCGAGGCGACAGTTTTCAAAACCTAGCGTGTTTCCACGGACGGATACCAAAATTATCTGTGTTTAGTATATATATATATGTTGGCCAAATGTTTTCAGTATTTGCTTGAGTATAAAATGTTGTCGTCCCGCCGAGTGAACGCGACCGTTAATCTGACGAGAATGCAATCAGCATTCTTGAAAGCGACGACGCCCGCAGAAGTGACACTCACTAATTACGCGTTTCCCCGCTGCGCGTCTGGTGGCGTTCTCCGTCTCAAATTAGCAAGATTTGGTGAGACCCTACGTCGTGACGTCACGACTTGACATTTTAATGAGTTAAGGGTTACAATATCAGTTGCTGGGAGACTGCTTCCGGCGCTGACACGGCCCTTTGACAATCACCGACCCCACATTCTTGTCAGTTCCCGACAATTTACTCATTATCAGATAATCTGTCGTCTGTCTTTCTCCCAGTTTTCTGGCTTCCAGAGCTGATGAGGTGAAATTTGCCGGGTTTCCTTTTTCCGCGGGCTCCGTCCGCTCCATGAACGCAGTTGTTCATTAAATCCGTGTCATGAACGGAGTTAAATTTTTGGTGAAAAGTATTTCAAGGGTCTGGCAGCTTGTGAGAAACTCAGATTTGTCGCTCGTGAAGTGGTAGACAAAACCTGGTGATGACGTGTGATGCGTTAATGCAGTTCTGTCTTATTGCGTTTGAACACGTGAGAAAAACATATTAGCCCGAACAGAAAATGAGCAATATTAAAAAGATCTAGCTATTTTTGAATGATGAGCTGCGAAAAGCTTCAGAAGTCATCCCAATCTAATATTCTGACGAGAAATTAATTGATTGTTGGCGAAAAGTATTTACCGGCATACCTCTTACCGCAGTATATTGGTAGATAGCAAGCCTGGTGACAGCCTTTTTCATTGTCTCGTCTCTACTGAAGCATTGGTATCCATGGCAATTTATCTGCAGATGCTGAATAATTTCATTTAAACGTCCTTGTTATATGATTAATACAGGCAAGCAAATTGTTACCTGTTTACTGGCATCTCGTTTTTATCATCTACGACCCTTTTTGATACTGACTGTGTCCTAAACATTCAACCAGTTGAAAATATGATCAACAATATCGTGTTTAATACATGTACATTGTATGTCTTGATTTCTTTTTATTGCAAATACATTATTCATTGCAATGTCAATCATATTCAAATGTAAACTCTGTGAATCTCATGTTTGTGATTTTTTATTATTTACAGGAGGAGTTCACACCCGCGAAATATTTCTCCATCGACCGCGTGTTCCGAAATGAGACGTTGGACGCTACGCATCTGGCGGAGTTCCACCAGATCGAGGGCCTGGTCGCCGACTACGGGCTTACCCTTGGGGACCTGATGGGCCTCATTCAGGAGTTCTTCAGGAAACTAGGTACTTGGCGATGCATGAAATTCCACCAACAATTGACAATAAATTGGGAGTGGACAATATCGCCCGCGCCCGAATGTGCCCAATGAATATATTCTGTCAGTGCTCCCGCCGGCCTTAGTATGTGCCCACGTACTTTATTACCGTAAATATTGCACTTGGTAGACTTTGCGGCGAATATTTGATAAGATTTTAATCTCGATAGAGCCCCGGTGTGTAGGAATCCTAATCAGTGGGCTAAATTATATTGCGTGTCGTTATTGCGTTTATTGGATATTCCAGGCGATCCCAGCGACCGTGAAACCCTAACCCCGATAGTATATCTACCGCCCGATGAATCTCACTTTGTCTAAGTTGTCCCCTCACTAATGTCCCTGCATACAAAGGACGAGACGCTAGGCTATGATATTAGTAATTTACACCCCATGCTTATCAAGGGGAAGTATTAGCTGTCGTCAAACATTAAGCTGCTTCACCGCGTGTGACAGTAATTAGTCCGATGTCGCGATGGTGTCGCACGCAAATCTGAGCGAAAGCCAGTGGCATATTAATCAGAGATTTCCTCTTTAAATGCGCCGTAATTACAAACACGGCATACTCTAGTTGCCGATGTAATAATAACCATGTAATCTACATGTATACCAGATATTGTTAATAAGCAGAAAAGCTGCAGGGGGAGGGGAGAGCGGGATGTAATTGTTCATTATTAAATCACCATCATCTGACCCTATAACTAACTCACTTTGCTTCCATTGGCTAACATGAACTTGTAGAAGAAACTGACTTTCGATAATGAACGGTCGTTCACAAATGACACTCCAGAAACAGAAAATTGTCATGAAAAAGAAGCAAATAGCAACTGTATCAACGAGGGGATGAATGAACCGACTTGTTGCTCGCTCGCCACAGAACCCCTCTAATCCCGAATCTCTTTAGTCGATACCGTGGGTGTTGGAAGACATTACCCTCCAATTTACAGAATTTATGCCAATATTGGGCGCAAGTGATCGCCGGGGCCCCACTCAATTTTGCCTTAAACTTCAATCAGGCGGTTTAACAATCGCTGTAAAACAGTACGTATTTTATAGATGACAGGTGCACCGACCCCACAAATAGGTGTTTACCTCTGAATGTGGTATGCCTTCTAGGCGGATTATTTGAGCATAAATTCACCGAAGGTACGAACAGAGCTCGTTAACACCGCGGTAATGTTCCGTTTAGGGTTTACTGTTTTTGCTTAACGCTCAATGCATCGATCAATATTTTAGTTGTTGTTGCAATAAAAGTTAAGAATAAACCCCAGTAGAGCTATATGGTAGCAAGAGAAATTATCTCTCCTGTCGAATTTGTAAATTAATTAAGTTACCGCAGATTTTTCTCTAATCGGGGCCAAATTTAAAAGCAGCAGCCTTATTCTTTGAGACTTTTCTGCAGACTATCGTATTACCTCCGAAACTGTTCATAAACATTTTACTTTCTGAAAAGAAGTTAAGATCGTCCCCGGTTATAACTCGATCCCTCGTGGATTTACGTGAATACAAATTTATGCGGCAATCCAGACTATTCATTTTAATTTACAGGCTAATTTGTCAATCTCTTATCAATTAAAGACCAAGATTTAAAATTATTCAAGCTTATATTTGTCACACCCTGGATTTTCTTTAATTCGCTATTCCTGTCGATAGGAAAAATAGAATAGTCCGACTGGTTGTTTTTTTACATTTTAATCCGCATTCAGTAAACAGGGCATGAAGCGATTCAGCTACATTTGTAGCTCAGACAATGTGATATATGCTTACCGTCTGTTATTTCCGTTGAGCCCGAGTAATCAAATTAAACGATGGTCCATCCTCCTAGCCCGTTAAGCAACTTATTCAACTCCTCCGACAAACATACTATTCTTGCTTTAGATTTTAAGATCTTTAATCGTTCAATTTATCGAGTGTTTTGTTTGAATACTAACATGCTACCAAATACTTTGTTTCTGAATATTGCTTTCAGACCACGTGTATATATTATACTACCGGTACTATATGTGACAGGATATTGATAAAACGTCAATTTATTATGAATACATTTTTTTAGGTGTCCCGGACGTACGTTTCAAGCCGGCGTACAACCCGTACACTGAACCGAGCATGGAGATATTCAGTTACCACCGAGGTAAGTCACAGGCAGCAAAACGCACCGAGATAATTTAATCACCACATCCAGCGCGCATAAATATTTAACAATCATGCAGATTTGTTCACTTATCTGCACCTTTTTTTACAGGGCTGAACAAGTGGGTTGAGGTTGGCAACTCGGGCGTGTTCCGACCCGAGATGCTGCGGCCGATGGGCCTGCCCGACAACGTGTCAGTGATAGCCTGGGGACTCTCTCTGGAAAGGTCAGCCACTTTATAATATTTTCCATACACCTTTCGCACTTAATCTGGTCAAGCACTCGGGCAAATCATAGTCAGCGAGATGTGATGAGGTTTGACAGGTAATAATTCTGGGACACGGGACGCCCGTCCGAGAATCATCGACGAACGACGCTAGAACATGAACTTGTCCCAATTATAACTCCCACCTTTTCGCACTACATGTTTGCTAATGAATGAGTTGTCAACTCCCGTGTATGTCACAATCAGGTAAAGTGTATTTTGTAGGCGTAGGTTTTTTTATTCATTACTTATACACCAGTACATCCATCAGATGTATCATCACCATTGTCTTCTGGCAAAATTGCTGAGGGCGTTAAGGCAGTGGAAATGCATGGAGTAATTGTCAGGAAGACATAGCCGGCGGGGATGCCATTTATCATATGTGACGGTTTCATGCGTATTGCTTCGCCTGTTGTTTATTAC
>JAXGGS010203190.1:0-16330 GCA_035585475.1 Armandia brevis | reverse complement strand
ATGTCATGTGTTATCACGACTTTGAGTAGTAAGTCCTGTGTAATTGCAACTGTGAGTAGTATGTCCTTTGTAATCACGACTGTGAGTAGCATGTCCGGTGTAATCACGACTTTGAGTAGTATGTCCTGTGTATTCACGACTGTGAGTAGTATGTTCTATGTAATTGCGACTGTGAGTAGTATGTCCTGTGTAATCGCGACTGTGAGAAGTATGTTATGTGTTATCGCGAATGTGAGTAGTATGTCCTGTGTAATCACGACTGTGAGTAGTATGTCATGTGTTATCACGACTTTGAGTAGTAAGTCCTGTGTAATCACGACTGTGAGTAGTATGTCCTTTGTAATCACGACTGTGAGTAGCATGTCCGGTGTAATCACGAATTTGAGTAGCATGTCCTGTGTAATCACGACTGTGAGTAGTATGTCCTCTGTAATTGCGACTGTAAGTAGTATGTCCTGTGTAATCACGACTGTAAGTAGTATGTCCCGTGTTATCACGACTGTGAGTAGCATGTCCGGTGTAATCCCGACTGTGAGTAGTATGTCCTGTGTAATCACGACTGTGAGTAGTATGTCCCGTTTAATCACGACTGTGAGTAGCATGTCCGGTGTAATCATGACTATGAGTAGCATTTCCGGTTTAATCACGACTGTGAGTAGTATGTCCTGTGTAATCGCAACTGTGAGTAGTATGTCCGGTGTATTTGCGACTGTGGGTAGTATGTCCTGTGTTATTGCGACTGTGAGTAGTATGTCCTGTGTTATCACGACAGTCAACAGTATGTCCTGTTTAATTGCGACTGTGAGTAGTATGTCTTGTGTAATCGCGACTGTGGGTAGTATGTCCTGTGTAATAGCGACTGTGAGTACTATGTCTTGTGTAATCACAACTGTGAGTAGTATGGCCTGTGTTATCACGACTGTGAGTAGCATGTCCTGTGTTATCGCGACTGTGAGTAGTATGTCCTGTGTGATCGCGACTGTGAGTACTATGTCTTGTGTAATCACTACTGTGAGTAGTATGGCCTGTGTTATCACGACTGTGAGTAGCATGTCCGGTGTAATCGCGACTGTGAGTAGCATGTCCGGTGTAATCGCGACTGTGAGTAGCATGTCCGGTGTAATCACGACTATGAGTAGTATGTCCTGTGTAATCACGACTGTGAGTAGCATGTCCGGTGTAATCACGACTATGAGTAGTATGTCCTGTGTAATCACGACTATGAGTAGTATGTCCTGTGTAATCATGACTGTGAGTTGTATGTCCTGTATAATCGCGACTGTGAGTAGTATGGCCTGTGTTATCACGACTGTGAGTAGCATGTCCGGTGTAATCGCGACTGTGAGAAGTAAGGCCTGTGTTATCACGACTGTGAGTAGCATGTCCGGTGTAATCACGACTGTGAGTAGTATGTCCTTTGTAATCACGACTGTGAGTAGTATGTCCTGTGTAATCGCGACTGTGAGTAGTATGTCCTTTGAAATCACGACTGTGAGTAGTTTGTCCGGTGTATTTGCGACTGTGAGTATTATGTCCTGTGTAATTGCGACTGTGAGTAGTTTGTCCGGTGTATTTGCGACTGTGAGTATTATGTCCTGTGTAATTGCGACTGTGAGTTGTATGTCCTGTATAATCGCGACTGTGAGTAGTATGGCCTGTGTAATCACGACTGCGAGTAGCATGTCTGGTGTAATCATGACTGTGAGTAGTATGTCATGTGTTATCACGACTTTGAGTAGTAAGTCCTGTGTAATTGCGACTGTGAGTAGTATGTCCTTTGTAATCACGACTGTGAGTAGTAAGTCCTGTGTAATTGCGACTGTGAGTAGTATGTCCTTTGTAATCACGACTGTGAGTAGCATGTCTGGTGTAATCATGACTGTGGGTAGTATGTCCTGTGTAATCGCGACTGTGAGTAGCATGTCCGGTGTTATAATGACTGTGAGTAGCATGTCCGGTGTAATCACTACTGTGAGTAGTATGTCCTGTGTAATCACGACTGTGAGTAGTATATCCTATATTATCGCGACTGTGAGTACTATGTCTTGTGTTATCGCTACTGTGAGTAGTAAGTCCTGTGTAATTGCGACTGTGAGTAGTATGTCCTTTGAAATCACGACTGTGAGTAGTATATCTTGTGTAATCGCGACTGTGGGTAGTATGTCCTGTGTAATCGCGACTGTGAGTACTATGTCTTGTGTAATCACTACTGTGAGTAGTATGTCCTTTGTAATCACGACTGTGAGTAGCATGTCCGGTGTAATCACGAATTTGAGTAGCATGTCCTGTGTAATCACGACTGTGAGTAGTATGTCCTGTGTAATCACGTCTGTGAGTAGTAAGTCCCGTGTAATCACGACTGTGAGTAGTATGTCCTTTGTAAATCACGACTGTGAGTAGTATGTCCTGTGTAATCACGAATGTGAGTAGAATGTCCTGTGTAATCACGACTGTGAGTAGTATGTCCCGTGTAATCGCGACTGTGAGTAGAATGTCCTGTGTAATCACGACTGTGGGTAGTATGTCCGGTGTAATCACGACTGTGAGTAGTATGGCCTGTGTAATCACGACTGTGGGTAGTATGTCCGGTGTAATTACGACTGTGAGTAGCATGTCCGGTGTAATCACGACTGTGAGTAGTATATCCTTTGTTATCGAGACTGTGAGTATTATGTCCTGTGTTATCACGATTGTGAGTATTATGTCCTGTGCAATCACGACAGTGAGTAGTTTGTCCTGTGTAATTGCGACTGTGAGTAGTTTGTCCTGTGTAATTGCGACTGTGAGTAGTATGTCCTGTGTAATCGCGACTGTGAGTAGTATGTCCTTTGTAATCACGACTGTGAGTAGTATGTTCTGTGTAATTGCGACTGTGAGTAGTATGTTCTGTGTAATTGCGACTGTGAGTAGTATGTCCTGTGTAATCACGACTGTGAGTAGTATGTCCTGTGTTATCGCGACTGTGAGTAGTTTGTCCTGTGAAATTGCGACAGTGAGTAGTATGTCCGGTGTAATTGCGACTGTGAGTAGTATGTCCTGTGTAATCACGACTGTGAGTAGTATGTCCCGCGTAATCACGACTGTGAGTAGCATGTCCGGTGTAATCACGACTGTGAGTAGCATGTCCGGTGTAATCACGACTGTGAGTAGTATGTCCTTTTGTAATCGCGACTGTGAGTAGTATGTCCTGTGTAATCGCGACTGTGGGTAGTATGTCCTGTGTAATCACGGCTGTGAGTAGTATGTCCCGTGTAATCACGACTGTGAGTAGTATGTCTTTTGTAATCACGACTGTGAATAGCCCGTCCGGTGTAATCACGAATGTGAGTAGTATGTCCTGTGTAATCACGACTGTGAGTAGTAAGTCCCGTGTTATCACGACTGTGAGTAGTATGTCCTTTGTAATCACGACTGTGAGTAGCATGTCCGGTGTAATCACGAATGTGAGTAGTATGTCCTTTGTAATCACGACTGTGAGTAGCATGTCCGGTGTAATCACGACTGTGAGTAGTATGTCCTGTGTAATCGCGACAGTGAGTAGTATGTCCTGTGTGATTGCGACCATACTCTCACTCTTGTGTGTATTAAACTTGATGGTCAGATGAACGTGAGTAGTGTATTATGTATGATATATTATAGGAGTTGATTAAACACGATGGTAAAAAATGTTGGTACTCATCTTAGTTTTATACAAGTTTATTTAAAAAAAATGTTCACCAGAATATTACGTGTAGATGCATTCCGTATTATCCCATTATTAACCCTTACTTTGTTTTACAGTATTGAACAGATTTGAGAAGATGTCTGGCATCAGATTCCACAGGAAACACGGGGAGAATGTGAAGCTGTCAGGTGACAGAAGAACAGCAGAGAAGACAGGGTACTGGGACTTTAATACCTCACTGTTTACAGACAGACCGATACGACCCGGTGATATATGGACGCTCAGGGTGGAGAGAGGGGTAGGATTTCACTTCTTTATAATCGATATCGTTAATCATAATTTTATCACTTTTACAATGTATGAGCCTCTTGATGGAGACACATATATGGATGATCACCTACAGATGATAATGAATTCATCAACTAGATTAGATTATAGTCGTACATTACTTCAGTCGATAAACTCGCGGTAATTCTGTCTGAAAACCGGTTGGTGTTTTATCTACAGAGTGGCTGGGCTACACTAGGAGTGACGTGGCAGGATCCTGCCTCTATCCCACACCTGCCTCGTAGTTCTCGTCACCTCCCCCAGTCCAGGCTAATGTGGGGTACTTTCCGGTGCATAGTTGGTGAGATGACTGGGGAGTGTCCTGACCTGTCCCTGTCACCTGGAGACACTTATGGTTTATCCTGGGATTCCGGCAGTCTGACTCGTTACTATAACGGAAATGTAAACTATGTATGGAAGGAGGATATTCCAGATCCAGAACCTGTCTGGGGAGTCGTGGAGATGTGGGACCTGAGACAGATCTCTGTTATAGATGCAGGTGAGAATACTCCAACCTTATACACTCTGCTAATGTCTCATAATCAGGATCTCATGTCAGTCTCACGTTTTAACACCAATGTGATCCCGGAGGATCGATAGATCAAAGAAAAATAGATTCTGAAAATTCAACGATGCTAAAGTTATAAATTATTTAAGTACATGTAACCAGGTATATATGATATGCCCCTGATAAGAGACCGAGAGTTTCTTACAAGTAGCGTTAGACTGGAGCCCGACATGACGTAATCAAGTCGGACGGAAAATTGACACTGCCAGAATAATCCCAAATGTTTCAGGTTGTAACATCCCCTCCCCGGTCCATATGCACGAATTAATTATCTGAACACGAGAACTAACCCAGTGGTCACCGTCTCGTCCTGTAGTTCCTGCTAAACATAAGCCTGACTTATATTACAAGTATATCACACGCACATCAGACCAATACACTAAACCACTGTTGGGATATTAACAATATTTAATTGTTAATTTCACACTAGCACTGCAAAAAACTGAACGAATACAACAAGAGGAGATAATACCGAGGCCAACTCGGCGGTAACTTTTGTGGGTTTTCTTTTCATTAAAGAACAATACAGCTATTGTTCCTTTTGTTATGTACTGAGTGTATAATGTCTAACCAAAATTAGCTCAGACACTTGTTATTATTAGTACCCCATGTGAGCAGTTCTTAAAATAAATCAGTTGATACATGCTGTGCTCGGCTCAAGGCCATAAACCGAAAATAATAAAAGAATAATGGAATAATGTAAGTATTCAATTTCGTTATCATTTCCTTGACTGGTGGTGGATTGTTGATCAAGTGTTTTTTCAATGATATACTTTGATTTAGGGACTTATTACCCCTTTTTATTTAAAAAACAGGCAATTTAGTTGGTTATAAAGATTCAACTATCTAAAATTTTCGCTCTAGCGCTTTAAGTAGTGCAATAAAAGCTACCTTATTTATTGTTGAACAATAAAATCGTCAATGTTTTTAACATTTGTGTATTGTTTAACATGTATGTGTCTTTGTTTTATTTAGTAGTCCGGTGTTTGTCATGGTGTGGTTGCCACACCACAATGCGAGTGACGCCGCTCGGGGTCACACCTGAGTGACCCGCACCGGTCAAATGTTACTCATCTTATCTCTATCACATGATTCCCCGAAGTAACCGCCAAATCTCTAACACCCTTATTAGAAATTAAAATTACCTTTAGTTTGCAGAAAGCCTCCAAACACTTCACATGTTGTATAACTTTTGACATTGATTGTGCGTAAATAAAGTATTCCTTAGAATATCTTGGACTTGTTATTTTACCTAGAATAACTTCAACAGGTTATGGGCCCAGGTAACCAATAGAACACTGCGAATGAGAAGATCTACAGGACCAACACTTTACCAAGAACATGCTACAAAGTACCCGAGCAGAGTAACATCGAAATCAACAAGATGGGACAAGAGGACAAGTGGTCAATCAGTCGTCTGGATGAGGAATCGAACTGGATGACCCGGAAGGTTCAAATGAAACATTTGTTGCTGGACAAGGAGCTCTGGGGGAATGTGGACGAAACCGACAAGCAACCAAGGGATACTACAGAAAATGAAGCGCTCCATGTGACCTTCAAGAAGAAGAGTCAAAAAGCGCTGACGAACATTATGCTGTCCATAAGTATGAACATCGTACCAATCATCCAAAACTGCGAGAGTCTGGCGGGGGCATGGAAGGCTCTTTCCAATCAGTACAAGAAGAGCTTGCTAGCCGGGGAGTTGCACCTTAGGAAGAAGTACTTTTGCATGGACATGGTCGAAAACGGGGATGTGGACAAACACCTCCGAGACATGCACCACATTACCGATCGACTGGCGTCGATGAACTCACCGATCTCAGCGAAAGATCAGGTAATGACTTTGTTAGGTAGTTTGCCCACCTCATATTCAGCTCTAGTAATGACGCCAGAAGCTCAGATCGACAAAATCACCTGGACCAATGCACACAACACCATTCTGGATTAAGAGACTTGATGGGGAACCGCCTCCTGAATGTTAGAGGATCAGGCCCTAGTGGGAGCGCACTCCAGGATAGGATCGCAAAAGCTGAAAAACTTCAGCCACAGTATGGTGTTACAACTGTAACAAAATCGGACATATCAGCCAAAATTGCCCGAGTGCACTAACAGGAAATTCCACCCAGCAGAAGGGTCACCATGTGACGGCAGCAGCAGAGACAAACAACAAGGTAGTTTTCTGTGCAACCACGATGAAGAGCATTGGAAGAAACAACCGTTGGATCATCGACAGTGGACAGTCGAAAGATGTCCTTGGATGGACATACCTGTGTAATTGAGAGTGAGACTGGTAAGACAATAGCGACCGGGACCCAAGAAGGAAGCCTTTATATTCTAGACGGCCAAGCTGAGAAGCCAGGAGGAGTGGAAACCGCCTGCGCTGCAGTCAACAACAAAGTTGATCTCTGGCATTAGTGCCTGGTACATGCAAGTGTACCTGTGATGAGTTAGGTAATCAGCAGACAAGAAGACTTGAAGGTGACAATCACAAAGGACAGCGAGCTGAACTTCTGCGAAGGTTGTACCAAGGCCAAGTCTGTCCGCTACACGCCCAAGTCGCTGACCAAGAAGAGGACGACCAGGAAGCTAGCCATCAAGCACAACTATGTTTGCATGCCTGTACAAGTCGCAACACACAGGGGCAGCAAGTTCTTTGTCACATTCATCGACGATCTGACGAGGTATTGTGCTGTCTATCCAATGACTTATAAGTCACGCACCCTGGACCACTTCAAAGAATATACCACGAGTGTTACCAGGTTATCAGGATTGAAGATTGGCGCCTTACACACCGACTAGGGAGAGAGTATACTAGCAAGGAGTTCAAGAAACATTTGCGCGACAAGGAGATTAAGCATAAGATGACCCTTCCACACACTCCGGAGCAGAAAGGGATCGCGGAGCAGATGAACAGGACAATCTTAGGTTAAAAAAGGGAAGGCAATGCTGTACCATGCCAACCTGCCAAAAATGTACTGGGGAGAACCTGTGAATACCCCCGTGTACATCACCAACTGCCTGCCCACCCAGGCACTAGGAGGGAAGATCATTCCCTACAAAGCATGGTACGGAAAGAAGGCTGATCTTGAGATGATGAGCTTGACAGCTTGATGGACGAATCAGGCAGATGTGTAATCAAAAGGAAAGATGTCATCTTCAACGAGTCAGAATTCTCGTTCAACTCCACCCGACCTGCAGCCGTACCAAATGTTGTAACTGTCATGACCTCCAAGACAGTAGTAGTTGTGAATCCGCCCGCCAGGCCAGTCATGCAGGAAGTTGCTGCACAACCACAGCCAGCACCTGTGCCAGAACGACAAAAGAGGCCTCAGAGGGACCGAGCTCAACCCATCCTATATGGGTACAACCAGGTGTACTGCACCCAAGAAGACACTGAACAACACACGTTCAAGGCCATAGGAGGACTCAAGCCTAAGACCATGACTGAAACAATGAAGTCAAGTGACGCCAAACAATGGTGTACCTAAGGGCGATGGGCAGTAGGAAGCAAGTGGGTTTTAAAGGTGAAGCGTAACAGAGAGGGATAAATCGACTGCTACAAGTGCCGACTTGTAGCACAGGGGTACAGCCAGGTAGAAGGGGTTGAATACAAGGAAATGTTTGCACCGGTGGCATGTTTCGGGTCAATCTTCACCCTTCTAGCAGTGGGAGTCCAGAGAGGGATGAAGATTCATCGGATGGATGTTGTAACAGCATTCCTGAATGGAACATTGAAGGAGGATATCTACATGAGGCAACCTGAAGGCTTCGAGGAGCGAGGAAAGGAAGAACTTTACTGTAAGTTGAAGTGCTCTCTCCAAGGCCTCAAGCAATCGCCTAGATGTTGCTTCTATGAACTTAAGTCGTACCTCACCAAACTAGGGTTTGAACAGAGCACCGCCGATCCGTGCATTTTTCACAAGTGGAATGGAGAAAATCTGACTATAATCGGGTTTACCTCGATGATTTGATCCTCCTTGTGGAGGTTGTGGCACACCTGATGGCCCTGAAGATTGCCCTGAGTGAGAAATTTCACATGAAAGATCTTTGCGAACTCCAACACTGTTTGGGGATCAGCGTCCTACAGACATCCGACACTCTGCAGATGCACCAGAAGCAGTACATCATGGACATGCTGAAGAAGTTCTGTATGACCGAGGCGTACCCGGTGACAACACCCTTGGACACGAGCGTGCAGCTCCTCAAAGACAATGGCGTCAGCAAACCTGCTGACAAGACCCTGTGTCAGGGTCTTCTAGGAAGTCTCTTGTATGCAGGCGGCGCCATCCTACCAGATATCACGTATTTGGTCAATGCAGTAGCCCAATAAGCTGCAAACCCGACCGAAACTTGTGTGCTAAGCGCATCTTGCGGTATCTGATAGGAACCCAAGATCTTGCCCTCACCTTTGAGAGGAACATGCTGATCTTCGGCTACTCAGACGCCGATTGGGCCGGTGACTGGAACGACAGAAAGTCGACCTCCGGCAATGTCTTTATGCTGGCTAATGCTGCCATCACCTGGGCAAGCCCCAAGCAGATCTCGATAGCTCTATAGACAGTAGAGGCCGAATGCATCACCCTTAGCCTGGCGACAAAGGAAATGACAAGGCTGTGTCAACTCCTTAGCGAGTATGGGAGCAACACCTCCCAATCAAGCATCATGATGGAAGATAATCAAGGGGCCATCGCAACTTCAAAGAACCCCGTCTTTCACAATCCCATGAAGCACATTCAGATAAAGTAACATCATGTGCGCAAATCAGTGGAGACCGGAGTCTTGAATCTCCACTATTGCCGATCCAAGGACATGTTGGCTGACATCTTCACCAAGCCATCTCGTGACCATCTTGAGAGGATCCGAGGATATCTGGGCCTCAAAGGGATCAAATAATAACTGTTAGAACAACAACAACCTAAAAGTGAAAGGACACAATTGGGAGTGTTGAACAATAAAATGTATTGTCAATGTTTATTACGTTTGTGTATTGTTTAACATGTATGCATCTTTGTTTAGGATGTATTTAGTTGTCCGGTGTTTGTCACAGCGTGGTTGCCGCACCACAATGGGAGTGACGCCGCTCGGGGTCACACCTGAGTGACCCACACTAGTCAGATGATACTCCCGGCGGATTATTGTAATTAGTCAGAGATAATCTTATCTCTATCAGGTGATTTCCCGAAGTAACCGCCAAATATCTAATGCCCTTATTCAAAATTTAAATAACCGTTAGTTAGCAGAAAGCCTCCAAACACTTTGCACGTTGTATTGCTTTTGTCATTGATCACACGTGAATAAAGTATTCCTTAGAATATCTTGGACTCATGTTATTATACCTAGAATAATGTGATATACACATACATGGCTGGCCTCTCTCTCGTGATATACACATACGGGGCTGTCCTCTCTTCTCGTGATATACACATACGGGGCTGTCCTCTCTTCTCGTGATATACACATACGGGGCTGTCCTCTCTTCTCGTAATAAACACATACAGGGCTGGTCTCTCTACTAGTGACTTACACATTCAGGGCTTGATTCTATTCTTCAAATTTGAATATGCATGAATAGCGATTCAATGTGAGGTTAAACAGAGTATAACCCAATTAAATGTGTTTTAGCGATGATTAAATTTGATCAGCACGAAATCATCTGAATAAGATTGGTCATTTTCTACAATATTAATTTATTTTAATATCTACATTGCTTTGACGGGTGCTAAGTTTATGAAATAAACAGTGTGAGAAGAACGACAAGCAGTTTATATAATTTGATATTGCTCACCTTTCAAACAATTATTCCTTGCAGGAGAAAGATTTGGAGATTTTCATGCTGCCCACATGCGGGATTGTATTGCCAGAATACAAACTGCCCATGTCAGCGTTCCCTGCCTGACAAATCAATCCTTAAAGTTTGCGGGGTTTGAAGAAAAAAGAATACAGATTTTGTATCATCTCTATACTACTGGTCACCTGACAGACGCAACCGCTGCACTTGTCAGAGAAAACGGCTAAGTGAGATTGTCGAACATTTGGCTAATGTTAAGGTGGATAATCTAAGCATTTCTGTGAAATCGAGAAAATCCGAAAATATTTCTCCAGGTTGGACATTTTGATGGGCTTTTGATATTGGGGTCACTTGGCAAAACAGGCTGCTTTAATTAATATCATGTATATCTTCAACAGTCGCAGCGACACAGCAGGGGTTTACTTCAATACAAGCATCAGGTAGATATATTTGATTCAACATTATCACATCTACAATGGATTGTCATCAATTGAAAGGGGTTGATCTTGATGAAATACGAAAACGTGTAATTACTAACCACTGTCTTGTATATCATTTCCTAAGACACAAAGATTTCCATTAAACTGTTGGACTGGGATGTAAAACCAGGATATGGAAGACAGGTGTCTCTGGTGGATGTCAATCTCTGGGCCCGACAGGCTTTTTGGGCTATAAAGGACAAGAATCGAAGAGATTGTATAGAAGCAGTCCGGAATATTCCTGATATACATGGGGCATGTCTTATTCGCGGACTCGGGCCTCATCTGTTTGCTGATTTTGGCTTGGTACCAAGTCGAGTCCCTTATCCCCAACAGTTGGTCTGTGATGATACAATCACCATGTTATACAAGCGAACACATCAAACCCAACTCATTCCTCAGATTCATCCTGAACTTCTAAATAAGCAGATTCAGGATATTTTGACGAGGGGCTTACAGGAGAAAACACCGGTTAAATCAGTGACAACTGAAACTTTCATCAACTACCCAGACCAGCCAGCTTCCTCTGTCAACACCAGGGCAACAGGTAACTAGATTAAATCATTTTTCCTACTCTCATTAATTTGATCAAGATCATTTGATTGATGGTATCAATAGACAAAGCATCCAAAAAATGTCTTGCTTACAGAAAACCCCACAGGTCCTACACCGGACGAAAACTGCATGATGGCTACAAATAAGAATCCACATGATAACCCTCCTTCTCCGCTTGGAACAGGAACTGAGCTGATGCTGACTGAGAACCAGTTAGCAACATTACAAACCGAGCATGATTTCCTGGCCTATGAAATGTCATGTCCAGACAGAATTGCCGGATTCCTGTACACACATCGAGCTTTAACAAAGTTTGAGATGGAAGACATCCAAGCAGCGAGCCCAAGACACAAACAAGTGGAAACCTTACTGAAGATTGTGGAGATAAAACCACAACACACATTGGAAGTCCTGCACGCTGCCCTCGTTGAATATAACCAGGAACATCTGGCCAACAAAATCTCACCACATATTGCTATATCAGGTAGGTAATGATTCATTACCTACATATTATTTGAAATCGCTGAAAATTAATTCATAACTAGAATCTGTCACAAAGATTAATTATTGGAGATATGATGTAAAGTACATAAACAGTGAATATTTAGTTTTAATCATCATATGTCTGTATGACAGATTTTAATGTGATAATTTTCTATGCAGAAATGGATCATAGTGTAAAACAAAGACGCCTTTCTGAAAGAAATATGTTACCCCTGTCCTACCAGGAAAAGCTGGCAGAGGTAACTAAGGCCCAAGCCAAGCAGTCAAATTGGAAACTGAATCAGATTTTCGCAGTAAATATGGACAAAGTTCTATATGTGGAGTTGTCTCTAGCTCCCAAAGAACTTTCTCAAGTTGGAGACAAGGAGACCTACATCTCAAGAACTGTAGGTGAAAACCAAGACTTAGGAAGACTTTCAATACAAGAAATATTTGATGCTGTTCCTGGAGAAAAGGTGCCGAGGACTGTACTTCTTCTAGCTGGAGCAGGGATGGGAAAGACAACAGCAACTCATGCAAGAGCCACAAACTGGAGACAACCTGGGAATAAACCACTAACCACAGCACTCTTCAGGTTTGAGTGTCGCAGGCTGCAGGCTTTGGTGAAGGATAAAAAACAACTTAGTCTAAGTGATCTTCTCTTCAACTCTCATGGTCCTGCACTTGATTCAACAAATCGACCATTAATCATGGTAGCTTTGAATACCCCCAAAACAGAACTCATATTTGACGGACTGGATGAGCTTGATCAAGTTGGAGACATTTTCAAGCATTGTGAGATGCTATCAAACCCTGATACTGAAACTTCAATCATTAACCTGATCTACAATCTAAAGGAGGGCAACTTGCTACCAAATGCAAGAATGTTATTTACCACCAGACCGAACACAAAGATCGACTCCAACGATTTCCACAAAGTTGTCCTCAGTTTGGGATTTACTAGAAAGTCTATCGAAGAATGCATCAGCATCCTATGCAAGGAGTCACTTGCTCTACAGGAAAAGGTTCACAACTACCTGGAGAAGACAAATCTCTGGGTTTACTGTTTTGTCCCACTGACCTGTGTCCTGATCATAATGGTCACTCTGAAAGATATCGAGAATGGTCTAACACACGGCTCTGGTACAATCAGTCGTCTTACCCAGTTGTACATCAGGGTGACTGAACAGTTCCTGTCCAAAGCAACAGAAGTCTCAGATAGAGTAGATCTACTACTGATAGGCAATCCCTTTTATCAAAGTATTGCAAAATTAGCTAACATGGCGTCTAGTGGTCTGATGAGCAAACAAAGGAAACTTATATACACTCAAACTGACCTCACCAAATATGGGATATCAGAAAACGACACAAAGATTGGACTGCTGGAAGTAGCAACTGACCAAACGAGTGTCCATAACACCACAAGAGGTCAGAAAGTAGTGGCCTCATTCTTGCACTTGACCATCCAGGAATTCCTCACCGCTCTGCACATAGTTAGAAAATGGTCCTCAGCTGATATCAAGATGTTACAGAAGAACATGCTCTCCCAGCAAAATGACTTTATTTTGCTGTTTATGGCTGGATTGTTAGGAAATGAGGAATATGCCGGAACTTTTCTAGCAAACATTGACAAATCATTGACCCCAACCATGATTAAGAAAAGAAGAGTTGCACTAATGCAGATGCTTGAAATTTCTAGAAGAAGAAGCAAGACTGCTATCCAGAAGTCCTCAATGATTCGACAGCTGGTATGCTTGTCTGAAGGAAATCTGGGGCCTTATCTGGAGGAAGGTCTTGTAGCTGAAAATGTCAATCTGTCAAATATAATTGGAGGAGTTCTCCCTTACCATGCTGCTGCTATAGGATACCATATCATGCAAGCCAACAAAATAAAAGGCATCACAAGTCTGATGTATGGTATTCAAAATAATAATAAACTTTTAATTTAAACATTAAAGTAAATTGGTTAAAGTCTAACTTTTGGAATGACTCTTTTTTACAGATTGAAAAACAACAGACTCAGTATGGAAGGGATCAAAGTTTTCCAACATTCACTATCAGAAGCCTCATCTCTAGTACAGCTACAGTGAGTAAAATGTTGCGAATAAACAAGATGTAAATAAAATAGTTCATGTAGAAAGTTATCCCTTTCTTATTATTCTTCAGACTGAACGGAAACAATCTTGGTGATGAAGGAATTCAAATTCTGGCTGAAGCTTTGAAACAACACACCAAGTTACAAGATTTTAGGTAAATTTATATACTTATAATATGTCAACATAAAAATTGTATAGTGGCTAATTTTTTCTAGGTTAGTAACTTATATCACTTTCATAAAAGTGATTTTATTCAAGGGTTGGCTGGAATGGTATAACAGATGAAGGTGTGCTGGTTCTGATCCCGATCCTGAAAAACAACAAAAGATTGGAAACATTGGAGTAGAAAACCTTTTTTCAATCTCCTTGACATAAACAGCTGTCAGTTTTTCTACATGAATGACTTATCTTTTACGCTCTTTAGAATTGGAGATAAGATTACTGCTGCCAGCCTGACACCCCTCGCTGAATCCTTGATTTCCTCTACAATGATTCACCAGGTCATGTAAGTAGAAAAACATGCTTTCAATAAACATTATCCGAGATGCCCGACATTTAACCATGCTCCCTTACTCATATATGTAAAAGGTTTAAATAGTTAAATGTTTCTAAATTAATTACGTCGGTCACATTGCTTTGCAATGCGTTTCTTCACATTAATTCTTGTTTACAGTCTCCAGGGGGAAGATTTACATTCTGACAAATCTGATGCATTCCATCTTATCAGGGAGGATGCTGAATGTTTTACTTTTATGTGAGTATTTTAAAGTACATTGACTATGAAATGATTGCAATCATCACCTCTCCTGACAAATGCCGTATCCCACGTTTTCAATCTCTCCTGCCCCAAACACTCCATATAATATGCTTACAGACTCACCAATTATTTCCTTCTTAAAACAATATTACACGTTTTACACGAACCACCAATGTTATAAAAGTTATAGCGGATTCCTGATTGATTATCTGTTTGATTACACAGCGCGGTAAAATGCTATTATATTTAATAACTAATCATCTGTGTTTGTTACCTGCAGGTTGTGAGTTGTCGGTGGCTGCAGCCTGGAACAGGATTCTCATATGTGGAGGAGTCATGAGTGCATGACAGAAGCATGTTCACGCTGGCAAACTTATCAAATATTTGATTCTACACATATATATCAATATATGGAGAGATTTAGACAATGTTAATCAGAAGTAGACATTGTCTGTCGAATTGCCATTATCAAAGGGAATTATAATTAATTGCTTCATATCAAGCTTCATGAACATGTCTAAGGGCGGGTGGTCAGCTTTTCAGATGGAGCGGCCGTCAATTGTACCGCATGAGCAATACGAATGTAAACAATTAACATATATATGCTTGAACCCTTTTCTCTAGTAAAGAGAACAGACGAGATACATAAATTATTTTATTTAGCTTTATGAATACAAATATTCATGCTAGATCAAACGCTTGTTGCAAATGTATAGAATGTTTTCACATATTTAAATATGTTCGTTTGAAACACCTGTTGTATATTTGTTTTCTTATTCACTTGAGATATATAGTCAGTGTTATTTGCTTGCGATGCACATATACCTTTGTTTTTTATAAGGACTGAAATGACTTATGCGTCTGTATGCAACTTTATATATGTACATGTAGGGGATGATGCTTGTAGAATAAAACACAACAAAAATACCACCAGCCTACTGATGCTTTAGTTTTTAAAGATGAGGCTTTAGCTGCAAGATATGTTTCTACATAGTTCTTAAATTTGTTCACTGAACATACCATACTGTTTTTACCAGTGTTAAGCGGTATCTGACCAGTGGTTCTGCTTTTAGGACCACGAAGAGTGCGCAGGTAAAGTGGGAGGTTTGAGTTTGAGCAATTCAATTGCAATTGTATTGCTGGAGTTTGTAAGTGGACGGTGTAATGTTTGGCGTTGTTTCAGATTATGTGATAATAGAATTGAAGCTTTCATATCAATATAAATTATTTTAGATCCCAAACATGCTTCATGATAAATTCTAATTCAAAGTGAAATTGAAAGTCACTACAGGAAGTACTTGATGCACCTTTCACAGAACTAAGGGGGGAGGGGGGGGGGGGCTGGTACCTTAAAAATTAGTGAAAAAAAATACTTCTGCCTCAAAGTTATTTTGTATGCACAATAACCGCTGAAATTGTATGTGAATAACAATGCACAAACATGACTATGGTACTGAGTGGACAAAGTGCTTATACATACGGAAATATTTACCATACGTTACATATGAAATGGACATATTAGTGTCACAACTATGGTTAAGTACACATTGTTGGTGCTGAAATAATAAATGAATATATAAATAAACACTCTCTATGTACTTTGTATTTGATAT
>JAXGGS010203079.1:0-16331 GCA_035585475.1 Armandia brevis | reverse complement strand
GTGAGACAGGTTGGTTGTGGGGGCTACATTTATAATTAAGTTAATTATAAATAATTTCTAATATTGAAATAGAGTTTACTAGCATTTTGTTAATTTTAATAGTTCTACTTAAACTACTACTAGTGCAAGTTGATACTGTTGTTCCTACTGTGGTATTATTATTGTTATTATATGTTGAATAATTATAATTTTTGGGAGAATTAATTGTTATAGTATCAATAAATTCAAAATCAGATGGTTTGTGGGCAAATTTAAATTGCCCTAATTTGTTAGATTTTATTAATTTAAGGGGGTGTTGTACTATGAAAGAGTCTGTATCAGAATATATGGAAGGGTTGTTAGGGGTCGATCTAATGGAATGGGTAAGTATGTTGGTGTAACTAATCATCGATCTTGTTATAAGAGGTGAAAAAGTTGATTTTTCCAGTAAAGCTAATTTTCCATACAAGGAATTTAGTATATTTTTTGTTAGGGAAGGTTGGTTAATTTTTAGCGGATAGAGATGTAATATAAAATCTAAGGCTAGGTTCATACTGAAAAACGAATTTTGTTTTTCTAATACTATATATGAATAGCCTAATTTTTTTATGTAACTAATTTCTTGGTGGGTAGAAAACATGCAATTTGTAATAGGTGTGTTATAAGGGTGTCTTATAAAATTGGGAGGTGTAATAAATATTTTGTAGAGTTTTAATAGCTTTGAGGATTTAGGATAGTTAAGAGGAGAAGGAAGTTTATTAATTAAAGAGAAGGGGTATAGAGAGTTGATATCATAGAAATATGATCTTCTATTTACATGCTTGGTTTGAGATACAGTGTTTCCTAGTAATGGGGTAGTTTGTGGTATTATGTTATTATTGTTATATATAGTGTAGGCTAATTGGGGTATTATTGCACTAAAAATCTTATAGGAGATTTTGGGTATGTTCATGGAAGTAAATTTTATATTGTATAAACGTTTCAAATTATTTGATAGAATCTTATGGCTTATGGAATATTGGTACGGGATCTTAGGAAGTTTTGACATTATGGGGTGTGGGGATTAGAGAATTTACATATTATAGCTGTATTGGAGGTGTTTATAGAATATTGGTTTGAGAATAAGGAAATCCTCTTATTAATAAATTGTTCGTCCTTATAGTATATCATTTTAGAAATTAATTTTGGGTTGGCTAGGGTATAGAATTTACCAGAAAAAGATACTCAAACCCAAATATGCTTATATGTAGTAGAAAGTTTTATTAATACTGAGAAAATTTTTTTATAGTTTTTTTGAGTTATATTATTTGTAAATGTGAAATAATAATAAAGTTCATTAAATGAGGTTATTTTTTTTACTTGCATGGTTATATATAATTGTTGAACTATGTTTTCTAAATTTATAATATGTCAATATATTAGTAATATTTAATTAAATAATAAAGCTAATTCCTTTCGTACTAAAGTTTATTTTTAGTTCTATAACTGTAGATAGAAACCTTCCTGTCTTACGACGGAATGAACTCAAATCATGTATGGTTTTAATGGTCGAACAGACCAACCCTTAGAAGCTGCTGCACCTCTAGGATACCACAATTCAACATCGAGGTGGCAAACATTTTCATCGATATGAACTCTTTGAAAATATTACCCTGTTATCCCTACGGTAACTTTTTTCATTGTCGTTTGCTAAAGTAAGTTAACAAACGGGTCATTATGTCCTACTTGTTAGTAACTGATTAATTGGTAGATTTCCAGTAAAGCTTGTTACATTATTATTAACCTTAAGAATTCCTCTGATACGTTTTTAGAGGTGGTCGCCCCAACCAAACTGTTAAGCTTACATATAGTAAATAACTATAATTATTTATAGTATGTGAGTAATATAAGCTGCCAGTAAAGCTCGATAGGGTCTTTTCGTCTTACAGTTTTTTGATAGTATCTTCACTACCATTTCAAATTCATCTAAATTCTTTCAGAGACAGACGAAGATTCGTTTGACCATTCATTCCAGTCACCAATTAAGTGACGAGTGATTATGCTACTTTATCACGGTCAGAGTTACCGCGGCTATTTAACTGCTATTAAATTAGTTTATTCACAGCCATTGAGCAGGTTTCACCCCACACGGGTCTTGTGGGGCTATGTTTTTGGTAAACAGTCGATCTTCTAATTATTGTTTTTATTAATTTTGCCGAGTTCCTTTGAAAGAATTATCTATTAATTTACTTCTCTTTGGTTAGATGGTACAATTAAATACTAGCTAGTTTCTAGGAATAGTTATCAAAGCTAGTTAACCTATATTGTTTTAAGGATTGTTTAATTCATAAAACCTTGAAGTTTATTGATTATTAATACTTGCATTATTTCCACTATTTTATATATAGTATAGTTTATTCCATTACATGTGTTATAGCTTCAGTTTTGTTTAGTCACCGTAATTTATAGAAGATATATTTGCAGGGGCCGCTGTTACGCGTTGTCAATAAGATGGCTGCCTCCAAGCCCACTTGCCCTTTATTTTTACTTTCTAATGTGTTAGCACTTATAGTTTTTAGTGTCTTTAGCTTATAATCTGAATTGTATTTCTCTTGACCAGCAATCTTATCATTACTTAGTCTGTAACTATTATCATTTTTGGGATATATTTATTTTAGTAAAAATTTCTCAATATAAAATAGTTCTTCTTATAAAGATTTAATGGAAAACCAGCTATTTCTAGGTTCGATTAGTATTTCACCTCTATTCTAAAATCACCCAAAACTTTTGAAACAGTTACTGGTTGGCACTAATTGCTGTTTTAGAATCGATCACCTAGTTTCGGGAATAACTAATTTATTAAGTATAGTTAATAAGTTTTAAAACTAATTAGTTAAATTCTAGCAAGTCCATTATACAAAAGGTACGTTGATTTACAACGGAGTTAAAAGAAATTTTTGGTTTTAATTATTTTCCTTTCCTTCACAGTACTAATACTATAAGTCAAACCTGTTTATCACTCAGATATTTACTTACCTGTATATTTTGATAAGTGATTATTTATTTCAATCGCCATTACTTTAAAATCTTTATTAGTTTAAGTTGGATGTTTCCTTTGTATGAAAATATTTATTTCTAATACCATTTTAGTCTTCAAAATTATTAGGACAAATTTCTTTTTGTAGTGGTGTTAGGTAGCTTAGGTTATATCTCTTTTATTGTATAATAAAAAGTTTGGATCTAATTGGTACGAAAACAAAAGGTAGTTCATCATAAGTATGGTGAGTTGGAGGAGAATTTTGGATTCACTCTAAAGAAGGGGAATAACCACTGTTGTTTGATCACCCTAAAAATACATTTTCTCTATGGTAAGCATCGTATATTACATATATAAACCATATTACAGAAATAGTTGATATTGCAGAACCTAGAGAACTTATTTGATTTCAGCCTGTAAAACTGTCTGGGAAATCTGAATATCTTCTTGGCATACCTGCTAGACCTAAAAAATGTTGGGGGAAAAAGGTTACATTAACCCCTATGAACATTAATCAAAAATGGATTTTTCCGTATGTTTCATCGTAAGAGTAGCCTGTTATTTTACCAAATCAATAATAGAATCCGGCGAATACAGCAAATACGGCACCAAGGGATAGTACATAATGAAAATGTGCAACTACATAGTAAGTATCATGTAAAGACACATCTAATGAGCCGTTAGCTAACACTACGCCAGTTATTCCCCCTAATGTAAATAGGAAAACAAACCCAATAGCTCATACCATTGGGGTTTCAAATCTGATTGTTCCTCCATATAAAGTAGCTAGTCAACTAAATATTTTAATACCTGTGGGAACTGCTATAATCATTGTTGCTGCTGTAAAATAGGCTCTAGTATCAACATCCATTCCTACTGTGAACATATGGTGGGCTCATACTATAAATCCTAAAATTCCTATAGCTACCATAGCATAAACCATTCCTAAATACCCAAAAATTTGTTTTTTGGATGAAAATGTAGGTATAACTTGAGATATTATCCCAAATCCTGGTAGTATTAATATATATACTTCTGGGTGACCAAAAAACCAAAATAGGTGTTGAAATAAAATAGGGTCACCTCCTCCAGCAGGATCAAAAAAAGACGTATTAAAATTTCTATCTGTTAATAACATTGTAATTGAACCAGCTAATACAGGAAGTGTTAATAAAAGAAGTATTGCTGTTATTAATATGGATCAGACAAACAAAGGCATTCTGTCCATTGTCATCCCTGGTGCTCTCATATTAAGAATGGTAGTTATAAAATTAATTGCTCCCATAATTGAAGAAGCACCTGCTAAATGTAGGCTAAATATAGCCATATCTACAGAACCTCCTGAATGAAATTGTATTGAGCTAAGAGGGGGATAAACTGTTCATCCAGTCCCTGCTCCTTGTTCTACTAATGCAGACCCTAATAATAGGAGAAGGGCAGGAGGTAGTAATCAAAAACTAATGTTGTTAAGTCTGGGAAAGGCCATATCGGGAGCTCCAATATATAGAGGAACAAACCAATTCCCAAAACCCCCTATTAATACGGGCATAACAAAAAAGAAAATCATAACAAAAGCATGAGCAGTTACAACTACATTGTACAATTGGTCATCTCCAAGCATAGATCCTGGACCTGAGAGTTCAAGTCTTATAACCATACTAAGAGCAGTTCCTACCATAGCAGAGAAGGCCCCAAATATTATATATAAGGTTCCTATATCTTTATGGTTAGTTGAGAATAATCATCTTGATAAATATGTATTCATTTCTATCTATTATATCTGTTAGTTAATTGTAAATAAAGCTTTAAATAAGTCATAATATAAGATATAATAGGAATGATGAATAATATTTTTATAATAATTAATAAATTGATTAATAATGATGTTGCAGTTGATTGACAACTTTCCTTTCAAGATAGTGCAAGCCCTATAATGGAAGAGATAACTTTTCTACATGATGAGGTAATGTTTCTAGGTCCTGTTATCTCAATTTTTATGTTGTGATTTATAACAAGATCCGTTTTTAATAAATATAAATATAAGTTTTTAGTAGAAGGAACTGTAATTGAAATTGTATGAACAATTATTCCTGCTGTAATACTAATATTCATAGCTTTCCCCTCTCTTAAGTTGTTATATTTGATGGATGAGACTATGGAACCTGCTATTACTATTAAAGCTGTGGGACATCAGTGATATTGAAGTTACGAATATTCTGATTACGATGTAAGTGATTTGGAGTTTGATTCATATATGATTCCTACAAGTGATTTAGAGTTTGGGGAAAATAGGTTACTAGAAGTAGATAATTGTTTAACTTTACCTATCCAGGCCCATATCAGAGTAATGGTTACGGGTGCAGATGTACTCCATTCTTTTGCAGTGCCTAGTTTGGGAATAAAAATGGATGCAGTTCCAGGAAGATTAAATCAGTCTAACCTATTTTTAAAAAGACCTGGTCTATTTTATGGTCAATGCTCTGAAATTTGTGGTAGTAACCATAGTTTTATGCCAATAGCTATTAGAGGTGTATCATTGGATACTTTTATAAATTGAGTTGAATCTAAAATATCTGAAGAATAGATTCAGAGAGGTTAAGTTAATGAAAACTAATTGCCTTCAAAGCTATCAATATTGGTTCAAATCCAGTACCTCTTGTTTTATGCCTCAATTAGATGTAGTCACATTTATAAATCAATACATTTGAATAATAGGTTCTGTTACAATTATGGTAATCATAATGTTATCTATTGTACTACCTTCAGTAAAGAGTCTTATGCAAATTAGAACAAACACAAGTGTAGAATTAGTTAGTAAAAAAAGAGTAAGGTCTTATTCTTCATTTAAAAAATTAATTAATTTTTCATGATAGCTAGTTACTTCGACCAATTTACAATCGTTAGTTTTTTACCTGGAATTACTAATAGCTCTTTAATGTTAATAATTTCAATAGTGTTAGGATTGTTATTTTTCAGCCCTAAAAAATTAATACCTAGTAGATGACAAGTTATTATAGAACTTGTCTATGATCATTGGATCACATTAATAAATGATAGTTTAGGGCCTAAAGGATCCAAATATTTCCCCTTTGTTTTATCTCTATTTATTTTATTAGCTTGATTAAATGTGTTAGGATTGTTTCCTTATGTATTTACTGCAGGTACCCACATTATTGTAACTTTTGGGCTCTCCTTGTCTATTTTAATTGTAGTAACAATTTTAGGGCTAAAGAATTTTAAAGCTGACTTTTTCAGTTTATTAATGCCCCAGGGAGCTCCCATGGGGCTAGCCCCTTTATTAGTTTTGATAGAAACAGCAAGTTATTTATCTAGAGCCGTTTCATTGGGTGTAAGACTTGCAGCTAACCTGTCTGCTGGACACCTATTGTTTGCTATCCTGGCAAGTTTTGCTTATCAAATGATAACTGGAGATTTATTATTACTTAGTATATTTCCAATTGCAATTATGATTTTCATAACTGTGTTAGAAATGGCAGTAGCTTTAATACAAGCATATGTATTTTGTTTATTAACAACTATATATTTAGAAGACACCTTAAAATCCCATTAATGTCTAATACATTTCATCCCTATCATTTAGTTGATCCCAGTCCTTGGCCATATGTTGGAGCCTGTAGCGCCTTCTTCCTAACTTTAGGAGGCGTAATTTATTTTCATTATAGTTTTATATGAATTATGTTATTTGGTTTAATATTATTTACTTGCACTTTTATTGTTTGGTGTAGAGATATAATAAGAGAAGCAACATTTCAGGGTCTTCATACTGATATTGTAAAAAGAGGATTAAAAATAGGAATGTTATTGTTTATTATTTCTGAAATATTTTTTTTCGTATCATTCTTTTGGGCTTTTTTTCATAGTAGCTTAGCCCCTGCTATTGAGTTAGGTGCT
Organism: Armandia brevis; assembly: GCA_035585475.1. Taxonomy (NCBI): domain Eukaryota; kingdom Metazoa; phylum Annelida; class Polychaeta; family Opheliidae; genus Armandia; species Armandia brevis. The sequence goes on along the minus strand of JAXGGS010203079.1, from coordinate 9,424 downwards.
CTTTGGCCCCCAGTAGGAATTCAAATATTAAATCCATTTTCTGTGCCTCTACTAAATACGGCTGTCTTGTTAAGTTCAGGAGCTACAGTTACCTGGGCTCACCATGCAATAGTTAATGGACAAAGAAAACAGGCAATTAGTGGGCTTATGCTTACGGTTATTTTAGGGGTAATATTTACGGCATTACAAGCAATGGAATATTTTGAGGCACCCTTTGCAATTTCTGATTCAGTTTATGGTTCAACATTTTTCATGGCAACAGGATTTCATGGGTTCCATGTTCTTATTGGTACTACCTTTTTACTAGTGTGTCTAATAAGATTAGTCTTTCACCAATACACTAGACACCACCATTTTGGATTTGAAGCAGCAAGCTGATATTGACATTTTGTAGATGTTGTTTGGTTATTTTTATATATTACTATATATTGATGAGGATCTTAACATAGATCTTATAGTAAGATAAACTACCGGAAAGTTACTAGACTCATAATCTAGGTAAGAAGGTTCAATTCCTTCTCTTACAATAATGACTTACAATTTTTATGAACTTGTACTATTAATTATTCTTTTAATATCTTTAGTAATAAAAGTACCTAAAAATATATTTAACGCTTTGGCCCTATTAACTTTATTAGTAGTTATCATTAGCCCAAAGCTTTTATTAGATAATATAATGGGATGGGAAATTATTATTAAATCTTTTTGTCTTATTATGGGAATTTTAGCTATTAATTCCCATAATACTAATATTATTGACTCTTCTCATATTTTAATTGTGTGTGTGGTGTTGGCTTCTATGGTCATGATCTCAACTTCTAATTTGCTTGGGCTCTATCTATCTTTGGAGCTTCAAAGTTTATCTTTATTTATATTAATAGCAAAACAAAGAGAGAAAGTTGTTAGAGTAGAGGCTTCTTTAAAATATTTTGTTTTAAGCTCTATTTCATCGGGGCTGTTTTTATTGGGATCAGCCTTATTATTTATATCAAGTGGGACTTGTGAAATCTACACTCTATCCATCCAATCCTATTCAATTGAAAAAATTTTAATTTTAGTGGCTTTAATGTTTAAATTAGCCGCCAGTCCTTTTCATTTGTGGCTTCCAGACGTTTATCAAGGGTCTGATAATAGTACTCTATTAGTTTTAGGGGCCCTCCCAAAAATCAGTGTGTTCGGAATTTTAATAATGTTGTTACCTACTAGTAAATTTGTATTAATGGTAACAATATTATCTTTAGTGATTGGGTGCGTTGGAGCCATAAATCAATCTAAAATAAAAAGATTGTTAGCTTATAGTAGTATTGTGGCAATAGGATTTATAATGTTAGGCATAAGTCTGAATTCTTACCAAGGAATAGAGGCAAGCACAGTCTATATTATGATCTATCTATTGAGTTTCTCAGCTCTAATATTGATACTTAAAAACAGTATCGATGAAAAAAACTTGATTGTAGAATTATCAAACCTGTTGAGTTCAAATACCACAATTTTGGCAGTTTTTGGATTGTTAATATTATCTATAGCAGGAATACCCCCCATGGGAGGATTTTTTTCTAAGTGGTTAATACTATCTTGTTCAATTTCTAATGATTTTATAATATCTAGTATTATTGCTATACTTTGTGCTGTAATAGCAGGAGTATATTACTTAAGGTTAGTAAAGGTTGGTTATTTTCAGCAAGATAAAATGTTTTTAATTTGAAAAAAAGTATTACTAAAAAATAATAAATCCCCTGAGAATCAAGGGTTATTATTAGGTGCCTTATTATATTTTGTTATATTTATTATGTTGTGTCCTCATATTATTTTAATGCCAGTTCACTATGGAACCATAGCCTTATTTTAAATGTTTACATTAGTTGTGCTTTTTCCTTTAATTAGCTCTATAGTAATATTAATTTTCGGAAGAAATTTAGGAATAAAAGGATCTAACCTATTTTCTTGTGTTTGTATGGGTATAACTACTTTACTATCTCTAAATATTTATTATGAAGTAGCAGTATCAAAATCCGTACTGTTTTTAAATTATTGAACCTGAGTCGATTTTGGGCTGTTTAACACAAACCTGTCTTTTTATGTAGATAGTATATCGGCAGGTATGATATTAATAGTTACAATTGTGTCCTTTCTTGTTCATGTCTATTCAACTTCCTATATGTCAGGGGATCCTCATACCAATAGATTTATGTCTTATCTTTCTTTATTTACATTTTTTATGTTAATTTTAGTTTCATCTCAAAACTATTTACAATTATTTATAGGTTGAGAAGGAGTGGGTCTCTGTTCCTATTTACTCATTAATTTTTGATATACTAGAATACAAGCTAATAAAGCAGCTATTAAAGCAATGTTAGTTAATAGAGTGGGGGATGGGGCATTAATTGCAGCTATAGTAATTATCTGAACAAATATAGGATCTGTGGACTTTTTGGTCTCATTCCCTGTCTCTAACTTCAGTTGAGGTTGAATAATACCTATTTTATTGTTATTAGGTGCAGTGGGAAAATCAGCTCAAATAGGATTACACACCTGACTTCCAGATGCAATGGAAGGACCTACCCCTGTCTCAGCTCTTATTCATGCTGCTACTATGGTTACTGCTGGAGTATATTTAATTATTAGATCTTCACCAATTTTCGAATTATCATCGATTGCTTTAATATGTACTGTATTAATAGGATCTATTACAGCTTTATTTGCAGCTACTATTGGCTTAGCTCAGAATGATATTAAAAAGATTATAGCCTATTCAACATGTAGTCAACTTGGGTTTATGGTCATGTCATGTGGAATTTCATATTATTCGGTAGCCTTATTCCATTTAATAAATCATGCTTTTTTCAAGTCTCTTTTATTTCTGGGTGCAGGTTCCATAATCCATTCATTACTAGACGAACAAGATATAAGAAAAATGGGTGGTGTGAGTATACTTCAACCTTTATCTTACATTTTAATAATAATTGGTTCCCTTTCTCTAGCTGGGTTTCCATTTCTATCAGGTTATTATTCTAAAGATTTACTACTAGAATTATCATCTAAAGAATATTTCATAATATTTGGTTATTGAATGGGATTATCAGCCACTCTTCTAACAGCTTTTTATTCTTTCAAATTAATTACAAGGAGTTTTTTATCTTATAATAACTCTACAAAAGTTTCATGAAACCATGGACATGAGAATGATTGATACATTTTAACACCTTTAATAATTTTAGCTTTAGGAAGTATATTATCGGGATTTATACTAATAGATTCAATTTTAGGAAATTTTCCTCATCCCATTTTATCTATTAGTAATAAACTAACCCCCTTAATAGTAAGCTTAATAGGAGGATTATTGGGATTTTCTCTTTATTATATCACTAAGAAGTCTTGAAGATTGTTTTTAAATTCGTGATTTAAAAATGTATACCAATTCTTATCGAGTGCTTGGGATTTTGATAAAATAATTTCAAATCTTGTGGTTGTTCCTATTTGAAAGTTTGGATATAAAATTTCTTTTAAGCTTTTTGATGCCGGATTTATAGAAGTTTTGGGCCCTACCGGCTTATCAAACTCCGTAACTAAATTTTCAAAAAGAATTTCAATGTTTCAAAATGGACTACTATTTAATTATGCAGTAATTATATTGTTTTGTTCCTCACTATTTATATTATTTGGATAAACCCTTTGACTTTGGGGTTAGATAAATGCCCATACCTTTTTAATACATGCTAGTGCATAGCACACAGGTGAGTAAAACCGTATATTAAACGGAATGTTACCAAGGAAATTTTAACATATTATGTTTAAATCCTTAAGACAACAAGAATTATCCACATTTTCACTGCAACAAGGGTCCATAAACAGCAGCAGTATAGAATATTGTACAATCTACTATTGTAGGATACAGAAAGGTATTAAGAGCTGTCGAATCAGGTGCCAGCAGACGCGGTTATACCTGAAGCTCAAGTTTTATTTATCAAAAAGGCTGAAAGAGTGTGTAATTTAATAAATAGAGGACATATAACTTTAATATAGAGATTAAATTCATTTAAATAAATAAGAATTCCATTATAAATATAATTTCCTAATTTACTGAAACACTAAATAGTAGATAGCCAATGGGATTAGATACCCCAGTAACCTACTACCTAAACATAAAAATTTTCTTAGAAAATAATTTCGCCTGAGTAGTATAACCAATTGGTTGAAATTCAAAAAGTCTGGCTGTTCATTTTCCAATCAGAGGATTGTGTTGTTTAATATGATAATCCGCAGAATACCTTACCCTTTTTAGATTCTCAGGTGCTGCATGGCCGTCATCAGTTTGTATATAAAGTCAACAGACTTAACCTAATAGTAGCTGAAGTCAGGTATTATGGCCCTCATAATAGGGGATTTATGCAATACAGTTATCTAAAAAACTAAATCTAGAAATCGGAAATAATTTGCAAATTTTTGGAAGTTGAATTTGATAGTAACTAAAAACTATAAGATTTTAGTGAATAGGTTCAAATGTTAGTACAAATTGCCCGTCACCTTTAATAACTAACAAATTAATATTATTTAGAAATTAAAGCAAGTCGTAACATAGTGAGGGAAAGGGAACTTTTCCTTGAAAAAACGTTTAGTCGTTTATTTACACATGATTTCCCCTATCTTTATAATCCTAACTATAATATCTGGAATGATGGTGATAACAGCAATACATCCGGTTCACTCAATAATCTGATTAGCATTATCATTTATTGGTGCAGCTATAGTATTTATTCAATTACAAGCAGATTTTATAGCCTTAGCTACCTTAATAATATATGTGGGAGCTATAGCTATTTTATTTATATTTGTTCTTATGATGTTAAATTTATTAAACTTTGAATTAGAGCATGGTATAGCATCTGTTCTACCTTTAGGGGTAATAAGCGTGTTATCTTTAACAACATTAATTATTAACTTAAATTGTTATGATAATTTATGCAGTTCTACTGATATTTTATCCCTTAAAGAATTTTCTACGTTACAAATTATAGGCTCTGAACTTTATGGGATTTATGGTTTATACCTTATTATGGCCAGCTTAATTCTACTAGTAGCCATGATTGGAGCGATTGTATTAACATTACAACCCTCAGAGACCACAAAAAAACAAAATAATTTCATTCAAATATCACGTGACTTACATACCCTTCCAAAAAATACTGATTCTATTAATAATTAGTTTATTACTATCTACTGTGATAGGAGTAGCTTCATACATTTTAGGGGACACCTCACCAGATAAAGAAAAAGTGTCTGTATATGAATGTGGTTTCACCCCCTACGATAACCCCGGAAATCCAATATCCATCAGATTCTTTTTAATTGGAATATTATTCCTTGTATTTGATTTAGAAATATCTTTACTTTTTCCATGATCAATTTCATCTTATTTGATTTCAATAAAGGGTTTATGGTTAATTTATTTATTTGTTTTTGTACTAACATGAGGATTAATATATGAATGAATAAAAGGTGGATTAGAATGGGAATAAAAACATTAACAATTTATTCATTTATATTATTTATTCTGGGTGTTTTAGGGATATCTATTAATAGAACAAATCTAATATTATTGCTAATGTCAATAGAATTAATGCTTTTATCCACCTCAATCATTTTTATGGCGGGGGCTTCATTCTACGAATTATTACTAGGACAAGTCTTTACAATAATAATATTTACAATAGCTGCTGCAGAATCTGCCATAGGATTAGCTATTATTGTATCTTATTTTAGATTAAGAGGAAAAATTTCCATAAAACTATTAAATTTATTAAAAGGGTAATGATTTTTATAATAGTAAATGTTATAAAATTATTAATCATTATTGTACCAGTTTTAATAGCAGTAGCTTATTTAACATTAGCTGAAAGAAAATTATTAGGTTATATGCAATCCAGAAAAGGCCCAAATGTAGTTGGAATATATGGTTTGTTACAACCCCTTGCTGATGGAGTGAAACTATTTGCTAAGGAGATGGTTATTCCTAATCACTCCAATTTAATAGTCTATTTTATAGCCCCTATTTTATTTTTAACATTAGCTTTAATTTTATGGGGAGTACTACCTTATGACCACGGAAATTCATATTCTTCATTAACTTTAGGTATATTGTTTGTATTAGCAATATCATCAATAAGTGTTTACGCTATTTTAATGTCTGGTTGAGCAAGTACATCCAAATACGCTTATTTTGGGTCTTTGAGAGCAGCAGCACAAATGATAAGTTATGAAGTTTCTATGGGCTTAATTTTAATATCTGCTATATTATGTATGGGATCATTAGATCTTTCCTCCATAACATGATTTCAGATCAACTCAACTTACTTATTATTACCTTTGTTACCAGCAGCTACAATGTTTTTAATATCATTAGTTGCTGAAACAAATAGGGCCCCATTTGATTTAACAGAAGGAGAATCTGAGATAGTTTCCGGATATAATGTAGAATATTCATCAATGTCTTTCGCTTTATTATTTTTAGCAGAATATGCCAACATAATATTTATGTCCGCCCTATTTTCAGTAATATTTCTAGGGGGCTGAGAAGGCCCAATTTTTAATTCTGTAATATGACTAGGAGCCAAAACTGCTTTTATATCAATGTTCTTTGTATGAATAAGAGCCTCCTACCCCAGAATTAGGTATGATCAATTAATGATGTTATTATGAAAATCCTATTTACCTCTTAGCCTTGGTTTTTTAATATTCTGCTCAGCCCTATTATGATCCATAAATGGGCTCCCAATTATTTAAAATGATTACCATAATTGCCTTAACCTTAATAATATCTATTATAATTATTATATTTACTAATGATCAACTAACCTCTTCCATTAAAAGAATAGGACTAGTATCATCATTTTTGACATTGTGATTGTCCTTATTATTATGATCCACTCATAATCATAGTATTTTATTCCATTCTAATATTACTAATAGGTGATTGGAAGATTATCAACTATCTAATAATTGAGGTAACCTCCATTTTGCCGTTGATGAAATTTCACTACCATTTATAGTATTAACAAGCTTTCTAACGCCAATTTGTATATTAATAAGTTGAAAAAGTATAACATTCATGGTAAAAGAATTTATTTTGTCACTCCTATTTATCCATTTATTACTACTGGGAGTTTTTACCTCCTTAAACATACTATTATTTTATATTATGTTTGAAGGAATTTTAATCCCTATGTTTTTAGTAATAGGGGTATGGGGTTCAAGAAAAGAAAAAGAGAGGGCTGCTTTTTATTTCTTCTTTTTCACTTTAATAGGATCCTTATTTATGCTATTGGCCATATTTTCAATTTACTATTATACTGGAACTCTAGATTATAACATACTATTAAATACATCTCTACCTAGTAACCTACAATTTTGAGTATTTATGGGATTCTTCCTGAGTCTAGCAGTAAAAGTGCCAAAGATCCCAGTTCATATATGACTCCCACAAGCCCATGTAGAAGCTCCTGTTGCAGGATCCGTTCTTCTAGCTGGAGTACTATTAAAGTTGGGAGGTTATGGGTTTTTAAGGTTTTCATGAACATTATTACCAATAGCTTCTGATTATATGTCTCCAGTAATTATATTATTAGGATCAATAGCCGTTATTTATGCTAGTCTATCAACATGTAGACAAACAGACTTAAAAAAACTAGTTGCCTATTCATCCGTAGCCCATATGGGTTTAGTGACTATAGCCATATTTTCCAAATCCCCTGAAGGAATAGTAGCTTCAATATTACTAATGTTAGCTCATGGGTTTGTTAGTTCAGGTTTATTTATAGTTGTAACAAACCTATATGACAGATTTCATACTAGAACTATTAGATATTACAGAGGAATAGTTTATACTATGCCTTTATTTTCAACACTATTTTTTCTATTAATATTAGCTAACATAGCATTCCCTGTTAGTATGAACTTTATAGGTGAATTTTTATCTATTCTTTCAGCTTCACAGTTTAGTTTGATAGCTATACTATGTCCTTTGGGAGGAATGGTTTTATCAGCAGCTTATAGTTTAATGTTCTATAATAAAATAACTTTCGGATATCCTTCGTCTTTCCTACAATTTAGTAGAGATTTGAATAGGAGGGAATTCAATTCCCCTGTTATATTAATTTTCTTTGCAATTATTTTAGGACTTCTTCCCACCCTATTAGACCCTACACTCTCATTCCCCTACTTTCTTTAAATAATGAGAATTAGAAAATATGACCATCTCGCAACAATCGTTAATGATGTCTTAGTAGACTTACCTTCCCCTTCTAACATAAGTTATTTATGAAATTTTGGCTCATTACTAGGACTTTGCTTAGTAATACAAATAATAACCGGAATATTTCTAGCAATGCATTACTGTGCAGATGCCAGCATTGCATTTTCCTCAGTAATACATATTATGAGAGATATAAATTATGGCTTTTTATTAAAATATATCCATGCTAATGGAGCCGCATTATTTTTTGTTTGTGTTTATATACATATTGCCAGAGGATTATACTATGGTAGTTTTATGAAAGAACAATTATGAATTTCAGGAGTAACCATATATCTGGTAATGATGGCAACCGCTTTCTTAGGGTATGTACTACCCTGAGGCCAAATGTCATTTTGGGGAGCTACGGTAATTACTAATTTAGTATCTGCAATTCCCTATGTAGGAAACGATATAGTACAATGATTATGGGGAGGGTTTAGTATTTCTAGTGCCACCCTAAATAGATTTTTTAGTCTCCATTATTTATTACCCTTCGCACTAGCTGGATTAGCCCTTGCCCATATAATTTTATTACATGCCACAGGCTCGTCTAACCCCATCGGAGTAAAATCAGATGTAGATAAAATACCCTTCCACTCCTATTTTTCTTTTAAAGATATTTATGGAATGGTATTTCTATCATTAATATTAGTAGTATTAATATTTTTCTTACCTAATGTGCTAGGAGATACTGAAAACTTTATTCAAGCAAACCCATTAGTTACGCCTGTTCATATACAACCAGAATGATATTTCTTGTTTGCCTATGCAATTCTTAGATCCATCCCTAATAAATTAGGCGGAGTAATAGCTATGGTAGCAAGCTTACTAATACTTTATGTTCTCCCTTCTATAAATGTAAGTTTACAAAGATCAAATTCTTTCAAGCCTCTGTCAAAGATTAGTTATTGAATTTTTATGGGAAACTTCCTAGTATTAACTTGAATAGGAGCCCAACCTGTGGAAGAACCATATGTTATTATAGGACAAATATCCACTGTTATTTACTTCTCCTATTTTATATTACTAGTTCCAATTTCTAATATTATTGATAACAAAACTCTATTTCAATATTAGAAATTATTTATAATTAACTTAATTATAAATGTAGCCCCCACAACCAACCTGTCTCAC
>JAXGGS010202857.1:0-14647 GCA_035585475.1 Armandia brevis | reverse complement strand
GGTCAGATGAGAGGTCAGATGAGAGGTCAGATGAGAGGTCAGATGAGAGGTCAGATGAGAGGTCAGATGAGAGGTCAGATGAGAGGTCATTTTAGAGGTTTTGCAAGAGGTTTTGCAAGAGGTAATTGAAGAAGTCAAGTTAGAGGTCACATTAGGGGTCAGGTGGGTCATACAAGAGGCTTTGTAAGATGTAATTCATCATAAAGCGGTAATTTATAAGATAATGCAAAAAATCACCAAGTCAGGTCATATACCATGTTCATGTTAGACGGCGTATAAATGCATAACACATAATTCATATAGTCGTCCATATAACAGACGCGGTTATGTTTTTACAGATGGACGAACTTGAACACTGAGATAATGGTGGAGTGTCCTTGAGGTACAACGCCGTGTTAATTTAAACATGTGCCCTCATGTGTGTACCGTAATTACTCTTAACTAATTCATAACTAATTCATGTACCATGAACTCAGGACAAAAGAGACGACGGTTGCAGGAAATTCCTTTATAATGACGACTATTGATATCACATATTAAAACTATTTCTAGACTGGAAATTACTTGGTGATACGGTGTGTGAAATTTGAGGTTCGTCTTTCGGCGAGTAATTACGGTAATTGGCGACTTTTTAGAATTGGAGTACAACACATACTGTAGAAGTGATAGTAGTCATAACTATATAATTATGAAACAAATATGTAACTTGGCAGCTGTGTTTATGGAGACGCTGTCGTGTCTCTCACCTTGAGAATGTCCGCCATTTGTAGAGACATTTCAGAGGTCATGGCGCCGATGTAGGCGTCTATCTTCTCGACCTTGACCCTTTCCGCTTGACCTCCCGAGGGCTGGGTCAGCTGCAGGAACCCGGAGTGTACGTTAGAGAGGAGCCCTGCCGCCCGCGTGGGGGAGCCACAGGCGTCCAACCCCAGTCCTCCTATATCTACACCAGCAAGCTTGTCTGTAAATAATAATATAATATATCTACACCAGCTAACTTATCTGTAAATAATAATAATAATACATACAGTATATCTACACTAGCCAACATATCTGAAAATATATTAACACGAACAAAAATATATACAATCACATACATACATGTATACATTCACAAATATGTCGAATAATTAACATACGTCAAATTAAGAATCATCTTGAGACCCGATAATCCATACCACGCATAGCTATAGAATATTGTTATGATTACTGCAAATCGACAGAGGGTTGGCTATCTCTTTCACCGAAGTTACACGGGCGCAACTTTATAAAGCTTGACAGACTATAGTATTTCACGTCATATAGCACAAACCTGATCACGATAACTAGAGAGGTCCTTGTCTGAGAACATTACCTATTGTGCTGGACTAGTGAACATGTTTATATGATACAGAAACCTGCCTGAAACATTATTCAATTAGTAGCCTATTACGAGAAAGATCCTTACCTGAAAACATTCCCTTTTTATTCTGCACGTAATCGATGGCGAAGTTGAAGGCCTCTAGCAGTTGGAAACCTTGCTCCATCTTAATCTCTCCGCATGAGAAGGGGCTGTCTCCTGTCTCGTGCACATCAAATACACCTGAGTAATACAAACATATTATTAACAATCATCAGTTCATGACATGTCATAGTCTCCTTTCAAATGTAACATATGATTTTCTCTCTGAGATGTAGGCACTTTATTGAATCCAGAGTTATGTTTAATGAAAGAAATGTTTTTACTGTTCTGCTCTGAAGCCAGGTTCAATTATATGAGAATATAACTTACATTACTAGACAAGGTAGGGCTCATGTAAACATGTCCAAACTTAAAGTTAAACCTAACCATATTTACGCTTTTATTTCTTTAATTAATAGAATACACTTACCAGCAAACAGCACATCAGCGGTAGAGCTTGTATATGTGAACTGCTCATCTTGTTGCATCACGGCCTGACATCTCATACACTGAGTCCCACAATCTGCTTCTACACTCGCATATTCCTGGTGCAGGTCAGGGGAGAGGATCCTTATATCTCCTGATACATAGCTACCAATCTGAAATATATCATAACATATATTAGGATAAAATATAAGACATATTATGACATATTATGAATATCATATAATATGATCTAATACAACATATAAACCAGGGAATTTGATTGAGTTCTTACATCTCCCGATAACTACCATTCTATTATACATCATATAACTAAACTAATCTGCAATATGATATACAAATATACAACTACGAAAGCAACTCTTTCTCACGAATATGATCACAGTTCTTTTCAACTCCATGATTAATGCCTGGGCCCTATTCGTCAAACATAGACTGACATGAGACCATATCTAACGCCATGCTAGTTTAATCATCGGAGCTTTCTAGTATCCTATCGATACTGGTCATCCATAACAGATCACCATCCCATTACAAGGTGAGTAGATCTTGGTAACTCTCTGTTAGGTTGAGGCCAGTGAATTTACATGAAAGTGAGTATATCTTGGTAACTCTCTGCTAGGCTGAGGCCAGTGACTTTACATGAAAGTGAGTATATCTTGGAAACTCTCTACTAGGTTGAGGCCAGTGAATTTATATGAACATGGCCCGGGGCCTCACTGTGACGTGAGAAATTATAAACGCACCTCTTGTGTATTCCCCGTCTGATCAAACTTGACGAAAGTGTAGCCCTGCTGGTTCTGTCTGTTCTTCAGATTAAACCCCGCCCCCACCGGGTCCACGAACTCCACCTGCTCCAGCTTCTCCAGCATCATCTCGCGCACATCGTCCCGCTTCCCAAACTCCTCACAGAGCGCGGTGTAGTTCTGGCCGCACACCTCGGTAACCGCGTCGTCCAGCGCGCTCGCCACCGCGTATACCGCGTTAAACACGTTCACAAGGAAGAAATCCTGCTCGAAGTTAGGGGAGTCCACGATAGAGATCCTGTAGGGGAAGCATTTTATTTATTATTATATGTTTTTTATTTGTACCAATTCCCGGCATGTACACGCCTTAAATCAGATTAAATTTGCCAACACAATTTGAAAACAATGTAAATTGAAATATATATTGCTAAAATTGAGGTCAGTGACTAGCGACCCCCACTAGCGGCTGTTCTATAAAGGCAGTATCCCGTAAGCAAAGTATTTTATTTATTATTAGTTTACAATTTTCCATTATTATTATTCCATTTGTATATATATTTTACGGCGTTTGAAAGGGGGTATACATATAGATCATTCACTATCTTGTATATGATCAAAGTTGACTATAAAAATAAGATAATTGAATATTCAGATTTGTATTTAGGTAAAATTGAGGTCAGGGCTGCGGATCAGGGTGGAGATACATGGGCTGGGTAGCGCTGTTTGGGGAGCTTGATCTGGCTCTTAACAAGCAATTCAACCCAAGTACTACAACATGTGGACTTTCATATTTCAACGTCGCATACTGCACTGATGAAAATGTATGTATGTCTTTTATCCAACCATTAAAACCTGTGTTGTGGCATGGTAACTATTATATATATGGTATAATATAACAATGGCAAACCTGTCGATATCGTCGCAGTCTTCCGAGTAGGTGACACTGCCGGGCAGGTTACAGGCGTACAGGGTCTGGTAATATTCCTGGAACCAGGGGCTGAGGTCAGAGTTCACCGGCAGAATTGTGTCTATGTAGTCGTTAAAGTCGGGTAGAGGAGAGGAGTTGATCTTCGTGGTGATCATAAAGGACGCAGGAATCTCGTAGCTGGAAGGAGGAAGAGAGAGCTATGATTTAATTAACAGAAACATAAAAATGACAGATGCTGGATGAAATTGATCTGGACAGACAGGGAGTTTGAACTTTCACGAGGCAAACATTACAGAAATGGGCGGAAACTCTACGACAACTTTGTGAAATAACATGTTTCTTTATAATCTCTTCATTTCGACATTTGTTTACTAAGATGTTTGCGTAATCTTCACATACATAGCATAGAATTTTATAAGCAATACGACGAATGACGGTGAATCTAAATAAAATACTTTTAAAAATCCTATCACAATGTCACCTCTCAATCTAGGCAGTTTGTAAGAGGAATTTTACATACTTAAAAATATTGTCATCATTCAAATATTCATGGAGTTATCTACATTTTTATAAATATCAAATATGTGGTATATTGCATGAATCTGCATATTTAATGCTGAACTCACCCATTAATCAGATCAGAGAAGTCTGATGTCGCTATATCCCCCGTGATAAACGTTAATCCTGATCCCGCTGATCCGGCTGATCTCTTCGCCTTCAACAGCGCTCTGACGTCATCAAACTCACCGAACACCACCACTATCTCTGATGATGACGTCACGAGGTTCGCCATGACGTCATCGGCCTTCCCGTCAGCAGCGATCTCATGCGCACTCAGGAGGCAGATGCCAGAACTGTCAGCAGCAGCCTGGAAATGTCGTCAATATTACTCTAGTTTTATCAATATAGATTTCACCGATTATTTTATGTTGCCAGTTGCTAAATTCAGCAATCATGTTTATATTCAGTCTAGTTTTTTCAGAATTGACGAGATGAAGGGGCTGATATTTGCTACATTTAGTGGGCAATATCATATACATTGTATACACAGGAATAATTTAGGAGTTGGATGGGGTTCTGCGTGACAGATATTTGGATATTTCGATATTTCGTATAATCATCTAGCGATAATTGAATGACTTTGGAGATAATCGCCCTGATTTAGTCCACACTGATGGAGATAATCTCACCTTGAATGCTGCCGCTGCGCTGCTGCTCCTCTCCGACACGGCGGAAACCATGGTAACATACCGCCAGCCCATGTATTTAAGGAGAGAGACGATGCCCTCGGCGGTCTCCGCGTCCGTGCTGACCGTGTTGAAGAAGGTCGCGAGGCGGGAGGGGTCGCCCAGGTAGGAGGCGGTGGAGGCGAGCCCCACCTGCGCCACGCCAAGGGCGGAGAGGGTGTCACCCACCCGGAGGGAGACCGGGGAGGACTGGGTCAGCCAGGCGACGATCAGTGCGGGGTCCACTCCCGGCAGCTCCACTCCGCCCGAGTGCACGCTCGACACGACACTGGCGCCTCTGGTGGCGCTCGAGCAGTCGTCAAACGCCACGCCACCTAGCGTCACCTGCGTTACAAGATATCATAAAAACAAATTAAATTGAATTACAATAATTTAGAAAATACCGGAATTCTAATACATAGTATCAGATTCTATAGAGAAGTACATAATTCCCGTCAACATGCATTATCATATATAACAATGCATGAATATTGGCAATAACACATAAATATCCATTCACAAACTGACATTACACGCAAGATAATACACCCACTTCATTATTAACGTTATTTCTATTATTTTGATTAGTTTTGTTTGCCGAGAGAGTACAATAGCCGGTTATATTTCTAGCTTATAATACAATAAAGCAAATGCACATTCTGAGAAAACCTCAGTTTCCCCATTTAGCTAATGAGCAAATACAAATTCACGACCATATCGTCTTACCCCTGGTAGTGTCACTGGTCCTAGCCCGGAGTTGATATTCTGCAGCGCCATGCGGAACGCGTGATAAAACTGCACGGACTGTTCCATCCTGACGTCACCGCACTCAAACACGCCCGCGCCCGTCTCTCGTACGTCAAACAGCGCGCCGATCATGACGTCACCGGGGATCGTGACGTGGTCGTTACGTCCCACCTGGTGCACGTACAGGCACTGCTGACACGCGCCCGCGCATGATGACGTCACGAGGGTGCCGTCCTCTGACGTCAGACCCCGGATGTTGATGCTGACACCACGTGACGGAATATATTCTCCAATCTGTAATATATGACGTTACTATTATATTCAGTTGAGTTCCTCTTTTTACGAAGTATACTTTGGTAATGAAGTCAATGATGTATTTGAGGAAATATAATGATAGCATCTAAATGTAATCGTTAGGTTTTGTATCCGCTGTCAAAATATGAAAATGTATTTTTTTTTCATCTTAAGGCTTCATTTCCTTTGATACAAGCTTGGGGCTTTAAACACGTACGTGTCACTTTTACATCGCATTTACGAAGTAATATGCCCAAACTGACCTTCATATACTGTCCTTGTTGTACACGCAGGAACTCTAGAGCGACATCCCCGCTGCTTCCATCAAAGGAGAAACGCTGCCCGAACTCATCATCAAACTGCACGTGTCTGATGTTATTCATTAATATCTCAGTTTTATTCCCAGCCTCCAGGTATTCGGTACAGGCGACTCTGTAATCCTTCCCGCTGTAAACACAACACTAGCAACAATAAAACACACCATAGATGATTCACGCATGTGACGTTTGTTTGGCAGTACAGCTCATGCTCGCTATAACACGATTCTATACAACACGAGACTGGGTTTACAGCCTTGTCACTAGACTACTTTGGGTTCAGATTGTATTCCTTTCTACAACGCGGGTCGACATTGCCATACTGATACACGTACATGGTCATTCGAAATAAAATAAAAATGTAAGGCTTGTCCCCGCTCAACTCTTACAGTTGTGAGGAATTTCTAGATCGTGATGACGGCAGAGACTTATGGAAACCGACAGATTACGCGATGGCTCGTGATCCGTTGTATTCATTTATCACAACGGGACTTTATCAGTCACAGACATACAGCATCGTTGTCTACTGTTGTAATGATAATGCCATTTCTAGATTACGATGACGATGCTACGTGTTGGCATTCATAAGCAGCCAGAGGTATTCTCAGGTAGAATCTTCATAGGAAATGATCACACATATAATAATGAAAATACCAAACATATATATAAGATACAGTATCTTTTACTAACCACATTTTATAAAACTATATATATATATAATAAGCTCCTACTCACCAGAACTGCTCGATCGTCTCATGTATCCCCCTGGCGAGAGCTTCTACAGCGAGAATCACAAACACCGCGTGAGGGTTACTACTGTATCCCGGGGCGTCCACCAGGGGAGCCACTGTGCAGGGCGCGCTCCTGCCTCCCTGGTTACCACCCTGGTTACCCTGGTTACCCTGGTTACCGTCCTGAAAGTGGCAGTCATACAGTTGCTGGTATATCTCGGCTATCCAGGGGTTGGTGAGCCTGTACGCGGAGATGTTCAGGGTTTTCAGGTAGCTGTTAAACGCCACCAGGGTGGGGATCTTGTAGGTGATGGTGAGGGCGTTGTTCGCCGCCTCCTCCAGCCCGGCCACCAGCGTCTCGTCCTTCCCCCAGGTGAGGTCTCCCACCAGGAGGAGCTGATCCCCCGCGTCCGCCGCTTTCACCGCCGCGAGGAGCCCGCGATAATCCGGCTTATCCCCGAACACGACAACCACGCGCGTGTCGGCGTGATCCAGGAGCGCGCGCACAGCAGCGTTATAATCCGCCGCGTCACCGGACGTGACGTCATGCGCGGCCACCACGCACACCCCGTGCTCGGCGCCCGTCTCCCGGAATATCGCCGCCGAGTCGCGACCGCGCCGACCGGAAGTGACGATTTGCACATGCGCGAACCGCATCTGTTTAAACAGCTGGACGAGAGCCTCGATCTGATGTCTGACCCCCAGCGTGGTCTGCGCGTACAGCGAATAATCCTCAGTCACGGTAATCCCTGGATTAGTGGCGCCAAATCCCACTGTCGGTAATCCCAGCGCCGACATGACGTCAGCGATATTCACGATGACGTCATCGGTGTCGCCGACCACGACGCCTTGCACGGTGTTGACGTCGATGAGGAGACCGTCGCGCGTGGTCAGTGTGACGTCACCGCGCATGACGTTTGTTAGCGTGTTGCGCACGGCCAGACCGGAAGTGCACGAGTCGAAGGCGAGAGCGCCGAGGTAGAATCCGCCCGGGAACACACGTGCGGACTGCACGCGCTCCACCGCAAACAGGAACGCCTGGAAACGATAAGCAGTTAGGATTAGATTGACAGTAATACCACATGAAATCGTCCAGAACTAGTGAACAAGTGGCAGATGTGTGAATTTCTTGTATTCATATTGCTACGGGGTAATCGTAGTATCAGGAAAGATTAAGAAATTAAACAGAGTTAAACAACTTAAACTGCAATTAGAGATTGTCAACTTAAATGACCGCATTATCTGATATACAGGCGTTTATTCAGACATATAGCCAGATATTTCACGAATCTCACCTGGGAGAGAATTGCGCCCTCTTGTGTGATTTTCCCACACTGCAGCGCCCCCTCCTGGCTGACCTCTGACACCGGAAACACTCCCCCTAGCAGCACGTGACCCTGCACGTGAGCGAACGGCACGTGCGTCTGCTCGGCG
Organism: Armandia brevis; assembly: GCA_035585475.1. Classification (NCBI taxonomy): domain Eukaryota; kingdom Metazoa; phylum Annelida; class Polychaeta; family Opheliidae; genus Armandia; species Armandia brevis. The sequence continues at coordinate 6,339 of JAXGGS010202857.1, read as the reverse complement.
TCCCCGCTGATGCACGCGCTGCACCCCGCGTCAGGGCACGGTGACGTGGGCAGTGACGTCAGAGCCACGTCACGCTGCTCGTCATACATACGTATGGCGGGGACGTCGAGGCTGAGCTGGTCCTTAATAAATGTGCCGACCTGGGGGAGAATGGGAACATGATTTACTGATGCACACGAGCAACTAAAGTATATAAACAACATATTCAACAACAGATGATAGTTAGAAATTTAGAAATTCGTAGTTTTTTGCACCTCAGGCATTATTAGGTTCATTTATCTGTTATTTATCCAATATCGATCAATACTATCATATATATTTATATATTTACCGCACACCTGATAGCTATCACCAATCATATTATTATCATTATCATTGTTACTGTATGTTCGTCACTGATGAGGTTTATCAAACCTCGGAATACGTTGTGATATATTATATTAATGACTGTTGTATTGTTCACATACTAGATGGCATTATCTCACCTTCTCAAATTGGAAATCTCGGGATCGATCGTTGAAGTTCCAGATGTCATAGGTCACATCTGTGACGTCACCGTTGTCTGTGAACGCCAGACGTTTGGCGGAGTTGAAAGGTTGAATATTATTAGAGGAGAGGGTAGATATTCTCTCATCGCCGGAAAATACCAGGTCCATCCGCTTCAGGTACCTGTAAATTACATAAATATGGTTACTATAATCCATCCGCTTCAGGTACCTGTAAATCACATGAATATGATGACTATATGGACATGAAATTCCTTTATCGAACTGATCATTAACTGCTGGACGAGACTTAAATAGAGTGTGAGGGCAATTTAACTTCTCTGTGAGTTTTTTAAAAATACTGCTTTAAATGTTACGTCGAGATGATGCTTATTTCTACTTTCAAGCTGACGATCTCATAGAGTGAGATTTCGGTATTTGCTATGGTGTATGAGGTTTTGGGTCCGATGCATGGGACCTCAAGACTCTTTAACAACTGCGTTAGAGCTATCATATTGGGTAAGTATAAATGATGCATGATAGAGCTTCTTACACTTTAAGTATATCCTCGGTGGTGATACCCAGCAGATCATCACAAATCCCTCGTGCCCCCTGTCCACACAAATCCTCCTGTGCTGATCTCAGAGCTCTGGCATAAGCGTACACAGACAGGATGGCAGACTCGGTGTACTGATTCTGTTTATATCTGCAAATATAGAGTTAACTCAAATAAGACGTCATAAATGTCAATAGTTTATAACTAGCCTTTTCAAGTCACAGTGCCATTATATTATTAGTGAACGAACTCGCTGGAATCTAAACATACATGTATATCCTTTTTAAAACAATAACTGAAAAACATACTAATTCAACATCGCTTTCCTTGGCCATGCCTTTACTTTAAAGTACCAATTCATCAGATGTATTATTATCATATAAATGGGCATTGAATTACGGGCTTGTCTGAACTTTAACTTTAATTTAGTTTTATATATACACGGACAGCTTTAGGCCTGTTAGACTGTATTCTATCCTACAATAACACACTATCTCTTAAAAGGGACTAAGGTGTCGAGTTGTTCTGCATTTCAGTTATTTTCCACTTACCCCTGACGCCGCGTCGCCTCGTCCTGTATCTGACAGTCCTCGTACTGGTTGTACGGGAGACGCTCAGAACCGGACAGTTTACACTTGTTCCTGCTCATGTACCACTCACGTAGCCAGGGGTTCTCTGAGCCAGGGTCATCCACGTTCAAGGTCACCCAGTGGCTCTCAAACTCGGCGATATGTCGGGAGGACGGTGCGACAGTCAGCAACCCGCGCGCGTAGGCGAGATGTCCGATAGCGTCCTCATCTGTAAACACAATCATCAGTATTAAACATAGACGCTGAACATAGTAACCAGCAAGCAACAAGTTGGCAGATCCGTCATTTACCAAATTGTCCCACCAAATATATCTTGCCTCGAGCATGCATGCTATTATTTTCATATTAATGTTCAAATTCATTGTAAATCACATTTGAACATCACTATGGTAGAATAATAGTGAATCGTCAAATAGTAAACAAGATAATATATGATATATAATAATATATAATAAGATAAAGAATATGTGTTTAGATGTTCGAAGACGTTATATTAACTCACCGTTTCCCAGACTATCTGATGCTATCCACTGTACGTCTCTGGCTGTAGCTTCATTCCTGGCATTCTCCAGCAGCCTCAGAGCCACAGACTGGACACTGAAGAGCACGACAGCTTTAACCTTGGAGGCCAGGAGCTCGGAGACAGCGTTTGTTATCCCAGTGCTCGAATCAACAACTGAAACAAACGCAAATCCTATACTGATATTTTGATGCGAGTGAATCCCTGAACGCAGGACGTTTTGCTTTCAGATTATGAAATTTCACATTTAACTACATGGGTTGACTTCATGATCGACATACTCAAGGTCAGAATCAGGATGACTTGATTAATACTAGTGGTAAACGTTCTACTCACTATAACGCAGCTATGCTTATTATTTATTTACTCTAAATTATATTAAATGGGTACCGATGGTAACGCTGAAGAGATGTCTTACTTTTAATAGCAGCCTTGGGACATAATCCGAAAGCTGATGCTTCTTTTATAACTTCTTCATAACCGCCGATGCCATAGTTGTCGTCACTGTAGAGGATGGCGAAGTTGTTCCAGTTCAACTCGGACAACATGGAGGCAATCACCTGCAAACATGGAGTGTTTACAGACTGAGTGAGGTACAGAAAATATTACATTCTGTCGTTATGTATTACAAAACTCTACTTTAATTATTAACCTCCTCCTAATGCACTTTCAGTGAGGTTTATTATAACAAAAATCTAAATCAAAATCAGGGCATTATGGAACAATATTTGTTTGAACGAAAACAAATAGATGGATACAATCTCACCCTTGCTAGGCAGTTTAAGAGCTATATATAATTTACGACTAAATGATTTTTTTTGTACAAGAAACGCTTAAAAATGTAATACGGATTTAATAAGGGATATTTAATTACCCTAGCTTGGTGTCTATCCGCTGGTACAGTCCGCATGAAGTAAGGGTAGTCACCACCTGTCAGACCGGAAGCTGTAGCGGCGAATGATATCTGGGGAATCCTGAACTCTGACAGTAACTTAGCCAGGGGTTCACTGGTGCTGCTGTATGTCTCCCCAATAACACCTGCAAACACGGGGTTTCAGGTGATAATCACAGTCATAGGCACAAATCATGTATGTGGTTCATTCGGTGTAGTAAGAATATATGTCTGATCTACACACTTTAAGCCATTCAATGTAAGTGTCTATTACAGTGTATATTAGTCATAATTCAAATTATTGGTATATTTATTAAATCTATGGGTTATAATTCTAAGTGTAAAGCGATTTGTTGATCTACATCTTATACCACTCGCGACATAGAGAGTGGCTGCTAGGGTATTTTAGTCTGTGCGATTATTATCTGTGCATCTATCTCGGCTATGTCGTATCATGGATCAGTTGTGTATTCAATAGTTAGTATCTTAATATACTAAGGCATGTTATTCTTATAATCGCTCGATATGAAACTTGTATTTTATCTTTACACTAAGCAGGGAGGAGACGACAACCTGGACACCAATTGTAAGTGTATATTAGTCACAGTTCAAGTTATTGGCATAGGAAAAGTTTGAATATAGAAATTGCTAAACATTTGGTGACAGGACGCTTTTGTGTTTGAGTGTAATTGCTTCTTTGCATAAATCTCAATGTCGCATTTTATCAAGTTGTATTCTTTATATGGATAAAAAACTTAATTATAAGCTGGTGTTCATTGAGGGAATAATCGCTATTCCCCGTGCAAATTATTGCCAATTGTAGATCGTCTAAATGGGACCAAGAATAATTGATATTTTTAAAACTAGGAAAATGCTTCACAATGCTTCGACAATCGATGAAGCTCATCAGTTGGTGCTTCATCATAAGGAGAGTATATCGATGTTTTCTCGGTTGCTTTCAAATTTCCTGGATTAATTAACTTAGATAAGCAGATGTGAGCAGATCACACTGGTGAGATATGTACGTGCTGAGCAGATGTTACCTGCCGCTTCGGTGACTCAGACCGGGGACGCTGTAACTTCATCTCTGGTGACAGATAACCATGGTAGCAGCCTGGTGTCTCCATGGTGACAGCCTGCTGGATCTGTCACCGGATTAACGTATAAATAAACAGGATAATCCGTTACTCACCGAGAAAGAGGGAATCGTTTCTCCTGTGACACATTTCTCCGCGCGTTGTCATCTGGGGGAAAAACTGCATCATAGAGTGGGCGCCGCTTTCTGGTCTGCCGCAACTGTCGTGTACAACCAGTCCTATAAATATAGTACACATTATAGTACAGATTATAGTAAAACTGCATCATAGAATGTGCGCCACTTTCTGGTCTGCCGCAACTGTCATGTACAACCAGTCCTATAAATATAGTAGATATATTATATTAGCGAAACTGGTAGTGAAGATTTATACACATAATAGAAGAAATTATGAACGGCATTTATTAGTGCAATAAAGATGATAGCAGATGGTACAGTTCGATAATTATACATTTGTTTGTAGCTAATACTTTTACTTGGATTACTAGAATGCGGGTTTGGCGCTTTGACCACTCATTACAAAAGGTGACAGATTTGGTCAAAATATTGTTGTGTTAAGGATGTACTTGTTGCCATATCTTTATGTTAAAGATCTGGGCTCAATAAGAACATCGATCTATTTCCTGGAATACACAGAGATTAAGTCTATGGCATATTCTTGATTGATCATTAAAATAATGAATTTCATCATTAAGTTTCTCACATTAAGTCGAGACAAGCCTCGAAATACTGATAGAAAGGCAGTTTGTCTTATGAGTAAGAGAAACTATAAAGTTCTGAATCTTGATGTGCGATTTTATCTGAGAACTTCACACAGCTTAATGGTTATACTTTGCATGTATATGGAATGTGACTGGTGTATTAAATAGGTTATTCTTTGCACTGGTAAGTAACCAATAATCTACGCATAGTCTAGTATGGAGGTACAAGCGAACATCAGTGTCATCATCAATTGAGCTACTTTTCGAAATCATCTACTGACTTATTTCATTTATCGTCATCAATCGACCTATATAAATTTGTAGTATCATCGACTGACCTAATTTTTGTAATTATCATTTGACCCATATTTGTGATATCAGTAGCTGACCTAGTTTTATGGTATCATAATTCATCATCATTAATAATATCATCATTGACTGACCTAGTTTTTGTTGACCTATATTTATAGTATAATTAACTGACCTAGTTTTTGTGATGATTATTTGACCTATATTTGTGGTATAATTAACTGACCTAGTTTTGTTGACCTATATTTGTAGTATAATTAACTGACCTAGTTTGATGCCTGGCACGTATGAATCAGTGACGGTATCCTCCCCCACCTGTCCTCCCGCCTGGTTAATCCTCTTCAGCGCCCATCTCAGCGCCTCATACGTCTCCATGGTAACCGTGCTGGTATCCACGTCGCCGCAGCCGTACAGACTGCGCGTGTCGGCGTGACGTAACGAGAGCGAGACGCCGATGAAGGCGTACGCGTCCGGCTCGATGATGACCTCGCGCTGCCGGGGGTCACATGACTCCTGCGGCAGCCACACGGCGTACGTCCTGGTGGTCACGTGCAGGACAGCGGCCATGACGTACATCCACGTCCAGCGTGGCAACATCTCAGGTTATCTGGGGAATAAGATAAAATAGATATCAAAACATTTGTGAAATTAACTATATAGTATTGCAAGGATAAGGAAAATAATGAAGCCGACAAGAAGGAACCCGTTTATTAATATTATTAAGCACATGTTAGGTCAAACCCAGAAAAATGCATCCTAGTATCCTATACAATTGCATTCAATTACTCTGCATTAAAACCTGTCATAACGTTATACCGTCAGATAGTCGTAACGTCAGATTGTCGTAACGTCAGATTGTCATAACTTCAGCTTGTCATAACGTCAGATTGTCATATCGTCATAACATCATGACAGATAAGCGATATTACGAGCAATCACAACGTTTACTTTCGCCATGATGCGTTTTGTATACCGTTCACTATTACACACATTCAGTGTGCGAGAATTTACCAGAGTTCAGGCAGACAACAAGATGATCATTTCTTTTGTCGGCACTCGCTTGCTAAGTGAGTCAACAAGACGCACGCTCTGAGAGACCTGGACAAGAGTTTGACTGGGGACGTGTAAACTGTAGGTGATGTGTGAAGTAAAAGCGATAGTGATGATCAAACTGGTGCAGCCTGTGGTCA
>JAXGGS010202746.1:0-16343 GCA_035585475.1 Armandia brevis | reverse complement strand
ATAATGGCAAACATACTTCATGCAAGGATTAACAGTCGTCATAAGGGCTCGCAGTGTAAAACTCATTTGTGCTCTCAACCGGAATACTAAACAATATTTGAATGAATAATATCTACATTTGAGGGTCAACTACCCTCGAAGCACGCCATCTTTATGCCCGGCCCGCGACCATGCATATTGCACCGCTCACCGAGATTCCCAAAGCGTATCTTTGTCAGGACAATCAGGTCGCGGTTGACAGGTATTTGTGTAAGTGTGTTAACAGCCGTCAATTACCAAGATGAGCCACTGATCAGTACTCAACTGAGTACAGGACATCAGCCGCGCATCGTACACCGGCACATGAGGGCGCTATCAGCTTTGGGCTGGGAAAATGGAGAAAGATTACCCAGCGCACTTTTGACTTCTGAGTAAACCGTGCATATTATACGCGAATTATAGTATCCTTATTATACTACTCATTTTCATTATCGGTGTACAATGTATGTTGTCTCTATATGAACGGCTTATAACAAGTTAAATTTGTCCAATCAAATTTTATAAAGCGAAAACGTTTGATAATGCATTCGCCAGCCAATATTGTGTGTGACCGCGTGTTTGCTTGTTATAACAGAGTCGAGTTTATCCCGCGAATCGACACGTGCGCCCGCGCGTTTATCGTCGGCGCTGACAGGTTCTCCCGGGACACGATCCTGCTGCCGTTTAACGCCGAGTTAGAGGATTTATCTGAGCAGCTGAGACAGAAGGCGGTCGCCAAGCTGCGTGCTGAGAACGTGAACACCAGGGCTAAGATCCCCATCCTGGACGTGAGGACAGAGAGGAGCGCCCCCTCGCGGGGCAGCGAGCCGCTCTCTAAGGCGGAGAATATTTACCCCTGTCTCATGGTCATTATCGGCTCCGGCATCAGCTATGTCAAGGTCAGACCTCTATTTAATTTAATGGTAACTTTCTATAAAAAAGTAGCAGTGAAATAATGTACATGTGCTCGTTCAATGAACGGGAACATTGAACCGAGCAATCTAAGAAACCAAACGTCACCTGAGTGTTTGTTTCTGGACACAGATGAGCGGTCCCCAGAGTTACGAGTTGGTGGATGAATCGAGCAGGGGTGGCCGACTCTTCAGCGATCTCGGCAGTTTCCTCTGTGGTACCAACGTGAGTTCACGTCATTTTGATTATGTGGCAAGTGATTTCATTTTGAAACGTACTGTATTTATTCGCATTGCTGTCTTGGTTAGGACTATGGCAAGTTAATGGATCTGGCTATGAAGGGACAGCATCAATTCTCAAAAATAGATGCTCTTCCTCTTGACAAAGGTTAAAATTAAAATGTTCTATCATTTCATTTTCGGAGCTAGAAGGGCAATGATCCATCAAACTGTATCATATTTTGTCAATATTGCAGGCATGTCTATGGAGGCGAAAGCTTTCGGGCTGTTGCTGACCCTGATTAAGGACATCGCTATGGGTCTGACACTGGAAGGAAACATCTGTGGTGCGGACAAGGTGTTTGTGGGAGGCGGTTTTATCTCTCACCAGCTGGTCAGGGATCTCCTGCTGCAGGAGTTTAACCTCAGGAAAATGTACAGGGACAAGGTAAATAGCAGGGAATATATTGCATTTCAGTGTTATAGATAATTACCTGCCCACCTGTTCGTCTACCAGTAGTGACAATTAGTCAAAACAATCTAATTTCAAAACACATTGAAATTGGGTTTATGTTGGGGTAATGATACAAATATATGCTTTCAGCCTAACGAGATAAATTTCCTGAAGGATGCCACTCATCTTGGAGCGATTGGTGCCCTGGTCTGGGAGTGACCGGTTGGATCACCACTATTCTGCATAAGCGGGAATCTGGCTTTAGAGAGATTTTACTTACTTCTCTTGACGTTTATTTAGGGACGAATGCCAATCATTTAAATGCAACATCATATAGAAACCGACAGCGGTTGTACTCAGAATGCATGTAGTTTTTCTAGCCTGGACAGTAACTAGAGAATAAATACCAACCAATTATGGGTAGATATTGATATGATTTGTGTCGCCATTATATTCGTGAATAAAATATGATTACACAACTATCAGGATAGATATTATTCAGTTATTGATTTTTGTCCACAAGTCACTGTTATCTCTAGCCGTTAATCAGGTGAACGCTAACTTCACATTAGTAATACATGAAACGTAATGATTAAATAAAGAGTATATTTATCACTGAATAATCGTTGTCAGGTCACGAGGGGAGGAACCGATAATTCACTGACCACAAGTAACTCACGTCTGAACGTAACGCCAGGAGTTCACAGCAACCTCTAAACGTCTCCAACAGCAGTAGCGACTATAACCAGAGAATTCAACACCGTTTTATATAAAATAACTGGGCTCAATGGTTGCCGACAAAAGAGTTATCAGAATATTTGCAACTGATCTACAATCTGTAGCATAAGACAGTCTATTAGGACACAGAGGATATAGGTGCCATGTCGTTAACAGACCGTCTCCTTATCATTAGGTAAAGTAACATTATTATATTGATCACTAATTTTCAGTGCATCACTGAGGCTTTCTTTACTATTTATCATTTTTCTAGGGGACATTTAACAAAGTCCGACTGTTCAGCGCAAGAGAACCACAGAGAACAAATTAACCAGGGACAGGATGAGGGCAAGAAAAAGAAAGGTGAAATCTGAAAAGTTACTAACTGATTTGGTTTAAAGCTTAGATATCACCGTTTGTTAAACGCAAGCACATTTTCTCAGATTACACGCTGAAAATGGACACTAAAGCTCAGAATTCAGAAAATCCGCTGCTAAAATACGCGATTGATCATTCTCTGCGTCTTCATCCCGCCCAGGAAGCGCTGATTAAGGTAAAAACAAAATAAGGAGACGTGAATTAATGAATGAATCTTTATATCTTTATATCTTTATAAAGCCCCTAGCACAGGACGACATGTATGTATATTTTGTATCTATCACTATGATTAAATCCAGGTAACCAAGACGCAGACATTATCCATCATGTTGTCCAGCGCAGATGAGATGCAGCTGATACAGAACTTAATCAGAGCCATCGATGCCAGGAATGTGCTTGATATAGGTCAGTTCTTACCTCAGAATCATATTGAGCTATATTTCTAAATGACAATTTATAACATACGTCCATCAATATCCCAAAAAATACCTACGCACATCATCCTTTAGGAGTATACACGGGTTACAGCGCTTTGTCCATGGCCCTGGCTTTACCAGACGGTGGTCGGGTGGTTGGCTGCGAGTTGGACCCGAAATGGCCGGAAGTTGGCAGACCATTTTGGAAACAGGTAAAAATCATCAGACTCTAATTACGTGCGCTTTTAAGAACATGATTGATGAGATGCTCGTTATCATTTCATTCCGTAGTCACCTTCAATATCTATGTAACATTCTGCCAGGCTGGTGTTGAGAACAAAATAGATCTTAGAATAGGAAAGGCTGGGGACATATTGGGTGAGATCATTTATACATTAAGAATGTTGAAAAACATTCCTCTAGCTAGACATATACCGGTTCCATAATTGACTTGAAAATGCGACCAAATCTCCAGCATTGATGATGACCTGTACTTCAATTTTATGTTTTAGAAAAACTTCTCGAAGAGGAAGGACCGGGAACATTTGATTTAGCTTTCATCGACGCGGATAAGAAAAACTATGATACATATTATGAATTATGTCTAAAATTAATACGTAGAAGAGGTGTAATTATCGTAGATAATGTAAGTATAATTATAATGTTTATCATCCTTGAATTCGTTCATGACATGTGAGGGTCTAACTGTTATATTTAGATACATGTTAAATATCTGCTAGACCACATTCGATATGGGACCTTAATGACATTGTGTAAATTACCATTACCATTTATCGATAGGGGTTGATGTTTTCATCTGATTGCTGTTTCTCAGAAATTTAGTACTCCTTATAATGAATGGTTTGACTGACAAAAACACTGAACCGATACTTTACAGGTGTTATGGGATGGCAGAGTACTTGACGATTCTGACCAAACAAGCTGGACTAGAGCAATCAGATCTCTCAATAATAAACTAAAGCTCGACCAGAGAGTTGATATCAGTATGTTAACAGTCGGCGATGGAACGAGTATTTTGATAAAACGATAAATTTGATAATGACTAGATACATTAATGTAGGGATAATATTTACAAGGGGATCAATTACTAACTAGGTGCCTATCTTAATAATCTGAATAAAATGAATTTGACAGTGACAAAGGACTAGAGATCACAATATATACTTATGGTACCCGCCATTATACAATGTTGAACACCTAATCGACTACACGTAAAATCATTAATCAAGTATCCATATCTAATAATCAAGATAGGTAAATCAAAAAAGTATTCATAAATACATTTTATTAATGGATTGCAACATCACGTAGTACGTAGTACAGAATAGTATTTCAATTCGTAAATTTGTATTAACGTATCATGATTATGGATATGAATCGGCAAGAAATATTAGACAAGTGTATTCAATTGTACAAGCTGAACCACAATTTCTTCAAGCGCATGAGACAAGTGTCTGCAGCCTTAAATATGATCACCTTCATTACCAACTGAGGGAAAATCAATCACCTCATATTGATCGATCTCAATTCTCTCATAAGGACTGTCATCCGTGTTTTCTGTGGGTAAAAAGTAATATCCCTGGATTCAGTAATTTCGGGCATATAAAGTTTTTATATATGCAAATGTTCAATTAACAAGTGTCTGCTAAATTCATACCATAAATAAGATGTCTGTCAGGAATTTCATACTGAGGGTCCGCCTTGTGAGTTTCCCCCTGATCGGTGTTCTCGGTAGGAGGGTAAGCAGATAATCCGTCTTTTGATATGCCATTCCGAAAGCAAACCTTTCCCTTTCTGCAGATAAACATGTCCATCTTGTCAAAGTTATTAAAGACGGATGACCTTACTATGAAGGCAACCTTATTCAAGAAATAAACCGACATATACCTGTACAAATATAAAACACTCGCTACCGCCGCTATATTCAGTGCTGTAACAGCGAGAGCTATTCCTGTTATTGCCCCTGTAGAGAGTCCGTTAGACTGTCCAGCAGATAAACCAGACGATGGTGCGCTGGAGGTGTCTCTTATTGAAGAAAAACTGGTGAATCTTGTTGGATTATTATTGTGGCGGGTAGTTGTTGTAGAAACAGAAGGAAAAGTAACAGTGCTAGGTACAGAACTGATTGACATTGAAGATGGGATCAATATCGATGTTCCGATACTTTGACTTGGACGATGAGTTGGTTTTATTGTTCCAGAGCTTGAAGCTACTGAAGTCATATACGATGTTGTTGTCACAACTCTAGACGTTGGTTTGATCGTCGTTGGTGTAGTAGGCTCACCAGATGAAGCAGGGTCTGTCGGGACATGAGATACGAGGCTGAAAACTAGGCTGATATTAATTGCAAGGAATAGTATTGTTTCAAAGGATTTTAAAATTGAAAACTAACCTTTTAGGGTTGTTGTGCTTAAGCTCTTACCACCTTCTGTATGATCTCTAGCCCTGTTTCCATGTTCTTGTATCTCTCCCCCTTCCCACCGCCTGTAGACAGAAATGTCAAACTGATACATTGTACCTGGTTGTAGATTATTAACGGTTCCCTCCTGCCACTCTGCATCTCTGTAAGCTACAGCAGCTCCTCTCGTCCAGGTGAGGCTTGGGGGAGATCTGTAGTATAGATAATATCCTACATCCCCCACAGCCTCTACAGGGACAGATGTAGATTCCTTCCATCTCCAGGTTACTGAGGTAGATGTTACTGATGCTGGGTTTGTATCCACAATATCAGAGGAGCCAAGCAGCATCACACCTGTAAAAAATAAGAACAGATTCAGTCTCAAAACAGGTTTAACAGATTTAAAAAGATTTTAAGTTTCACTTGTTATTACCTAAGCGTATCGAGCAGTTGTCTCCATACCACCAGACTTGTCCATTCACTCCTCCCTCACATCCCCCATCACATGTTGGAGTAGTACCAGTAACAGGGTCACAATCCGCTCCTCCTAAACAGTGTGACGTACATATCATACCACAGTCCTGTCCATAAAATCCACGGTCACAGGCTGTAGAAAAAATATAATTCATAGTTCATAGGCAAAGGGAGAGCAGCCGGGTGCGCCGTTAATTTATTATATTCATTCTTATACCTAATGTTGAGGCCGCTAGCGGACTGTTCACTGCCCCAGAGTAAGCCCAGTAATCCCCTACAACTTTCTGTCCGCCTTGCCACTGTCTGTACACAGATATATTAAACTGGTACTCTGTCCCTGGTGTTAGACCTGTCACGGTAGCAGTCTGCCACTCTGTCCAGGTGTAATACTGATCCACACCCAGATATCTGATGTTATTATACCAGTAATAAACCTGGTAACCAACAACATCTGCAGCTTCTAGTGGTACCTGCGTGCCTTCCTTCCATCTCCATGTTACAGAGTTGCTGGTCACTCTGACAGGGGATACATCTACAGTATCGTCGGACCCGAATCTCACCTGGCCTAAAAGATCGAGTTCTCGTGATTAGATAACTTGGTTAAAGAAGTGACAATAGCCTATGAAAATCACTAAATATACAAGCCAAATAACTGACCTAATATTTTGTTACAATTGCTGTTAAACCACCAAATTCCGTATTGATTTCCACCTTGGCAACCGTCTGGACAATCAACAGGGCCTCCAGTGACAGGGTGACAAGTATCTTCCTCTTTACAATGAGACAAAGATGCAAATGCGCAGTTGTTTTCACATCCCTGGCCAAATGTCCCATGTGGACAATCTAGAAGTAATAGAAAAATATATAATACTCATCATGAATAACAAGTGTTACATTAAATTGATTTAATTCAAGGAATATTTATACTTGTTTTGCAGTCCGGATACAATTTACCATCAGGACAGCTTTGACAACCACCATATGCGGTGCAGCTTTCTCCAGCGCCACAACTTGAACAATCTGTTAATAGATATCTCTTCTTTGAAAATCGCGCAGTCTAGCACAGAAACTTACAATAACATATCACTGTGTTTTGGAATTTGCCTCTGTCCATTTAGAACCTACCTATAACTGTCCAGCCAATCACCACAACTTCACAAAGGATCAGCCTGGTATAAGATGAACCTATATATTCCCTTATAATATGTACATATCTACCATGAACTACTGAGTTACAGGTGAATTCTCTACTACTAGCAGAGAGTATCCCGTCATTTGTTATATGGAAACAGTCAACTAGAGCTGAAGATGTGCTTGAAGTGGAATTGCCGATACGTACATGAAGTTGAGATAAAGTATCAACTGCATAGGCTGAAAGTGAGAATACGACAATTCAGTAATGCTATTTATTGAGCAGAATTGCTACATTGTTTGTCCAATTTAAGAACATGCATTTGTAATGACAAATAGATGTAATATGTACGGGATCATAAAGTACACAGACATGTATCTTACCTTCAACTTGAAAGCGAACATTATAAAGTTTAACTCTGGCCACGACATGTATTTCGCCCAGATCCAGATACCACCAGGCCCGACCATTTGGTGTGTAAGTGTAGGAACAGTGACCAGCAGAGAGATCTGGATTCACGTCCCTGTCAACAGCCAGATCAGCGCCATATCCTCCATAACTACCTCCGTGATAAGCTCGTTTGTTCAAAGCAACATTACCTAGAATTGTAATCATTATGTTGATTGATTTGTATAAGTATGCTGGAAATTCCAATTATCCATTGATGTAAAACTTGTGATATTCAGTCTCAATATTGTCGTAATATCAAATTAAAATATAATATTGGCCGAGATATTATTTCTTACCGTAGATATTTTCGTATTGTTTACCTATTTGACAGTTTGTGCCGATATATCTCTCACCCCACATCTGATCTAACTCACACTGTCCACCATTCAGACAAGCTCCTGTTGTTCTGTCACATCCCTGGGTACAGCGACAGGGGAAGGCGCAAATATCATCATCTCCGAATAGACAGATGGCTGAAAGAGATTCCTTTTGTTATATAATACATGTGTATCCTTAAACGTTGGTCACCATCAGAGAGCACATCAGTCTCCTACTGACTGCTGGATAATGGCCTTCCATCTCTCCCCATCTCTATGCGTTCACATGGCCGGCCACCCTTGTATAATGTGCTTGTCAGTTTTATGTAAGAAGACTATAGCCATATAAAGCCTGTTTATCTCTGACAATTAAATTATTGTCGTTGTGATACTAACTATAAATATATTACCAAAACATATCAGAAGAGGCCCCACATTCGTTCCTGGTAATGAACGTGTTGTTGATTTGACTCTACACACCAAACCTTTGATTCCATATTGAATATCTTAGGTAGATTATGGTACAAGCTACGGCGAGACTAGAACTATATACAGACGACCCTGGGTCGTTGACGTACTAGGGTCGCCGGTGGGTCTACGACATTTGGGCGACAGACATAAGACCGACACGACAAAAGGCTGACACAACGTTTGGGCGCCGATCACTGGACGACAATGTGTGACAAAATATAAATAATCAAAGTTGCGAATTAAATTAGATTCATTAAATCTATTTTTTTATCAAATCAAAGAAATACAGATTTACAATGACAAAGATGATAGATACGTAAACTTAATATAAAATAATAATAATAAGATAACAGAATACAAGTTAGTGTAGTGTATTCGTTTTCCTGGCCCATAATCTGTGTTAAGTCGGGTGCATAATGGAAGTCTCGTTACTTTTTGTGACTTGGCATTGTTTCGGAGGTGATTGTCCAGCCAGTTGAAAATGAAAAGCTGCCATTATACTTATTATCTTATCAACAGTTCCAGCCATAACGTGTCAAATTTCGAGGGAACACATCTGTATTAATTGATAGGAAAGCTGCCATTGGCAATTGACAGCTTCCCCTAGCCTGATACAAAGATCAATAAGCCCAAAAGTCGTGGCGCCCTTATGTCCCTGAGTCCAAACTTCGTGTCGCCCAAGTGTACTGTTGGCCTTATGTCGTTCGCCATTATGTCGTGCACCCTCGTTGGCATAGACCCTCGTGCTAAGTAAATGACCCTGTCATACCATGCACTTAAATATGATATGCCGCTGGCGGGCTGATCGGCGCCGTGGCTTCTAGGGGGAGAAGGCATCCCGGAAGAGATGAAGTAAATTAGTGTGAACCCGCTCATGCGTGTACAAAATGTACATGTAGGCTAAGTTATTATTTGATTCATACTAAACTTTTATAACTTCCCTAGCTTTCACAGCTTGGCGTGAGATGCGGCCCAGCGCCGATCACCTCTACCTTCCCCTCCCGGAGAACCCTTTCTCAGCTGTTCTACATCAGATTGTTACTAAATTATGAAAGAAATTATTTTCCCATCTCTCAGTTTTAGTATGTTGCTTCAAGTAGGTAATTTTGAATAATAATCATTCAAGGCTATGTTGATGATTAGTCACCAACGATCCTCTAATGTAAATATACTCGAATATCGCCGCCTTGTCCTATAACTGTATATAAACTGTATATACACCTATTTACTATCCGGCCTTAAATATCGCCGCCCTATCCCGATACTATAATTTATAACATAACCTATCAACACAATCTACAAGTGTCAGATTTCATATTGAATGATAGAGACTGGCTTGAGCGATGCCGCTTTATAGTCTCTTAATAATAACTGATACATGAAATAAAATAAATCGCTGGTTAAACTCTCTGGTTTCATCCATACGCCTATCAAAACGACTGTCGAACAGTTACTTAATAGCCCTGTGTCAAACCCCTAATAATTGGCCAAAAATGTACACTTTCACCGGCCAGGATACTGATCGATTTAGTTTATCCTTAGTAACCCTTTAATCTATTCATGTATAAATATAAGCTCAAAATAAAAAAATTGCATATGAATTAGTGATCCGGGCCGGCAGGTGTGCGACGTTTTTACACGGCAAGCCTGGTCTCAGCGCCAAAACATTTTGGGGCATTGCATTAGAGGGTCGTCGGTTTAGCGCGAGAGTCTATATCGACGACCTATGGACGTTGTAAATGTATTGATATTTTGGGTGAACTTTTTAAAGCCTTACCTGCACAATGTGTTACGCCCAACACAAGGAAAGTATAAAACATGTTTTTTCACAGTCTAATAAAGTGTATGGCTAAATTTGAACGTGATGAATGATGAATGTGCAAGTTACATGTATATACGTTGTGTCCGTTAGGAACCGTGTTCTCTGTGTGCGAATATTCACCGTTTTATTAAGGCCATATTCTGACTACATACTAGAGATGTTACAACGTGTAAAGAACATGGCACAATAAGTCGGTAAATATTGGTTCTAGCTATGTCAATTCAAATCACGGTGAATAAAGTATAAAAGCGTACCAGGAAGTATATTATCTGTGTCAGCACGATGTCTGTAAAGCCCTTGGTAGCAAAAGCAATGTCACAGTGTCGTGAGCGAATACATAATTTGGAAATAATTAGTATAGCTGCAGCATAAACATGAAGATTAATTGTCTTTACATTACGATGCTTATGTTTCTGGATGTGTCAGGTAATTTGACAAATCCGCGGTTTTGGCCGATGATTATGATTTCTGGTGAGCATGCATTAATCTACAGTTTGTGAATACACATGTACTATATTAGAGAAGGAATCTCTTTCAGCCATCTGTCTGTACGGAGAGGATGATATCTGTGCTTTCCCCTGTCGCTGTACCCAGGGATGTGATAGAACAACAGGAGCTTGCCTGAATGGAGGACAGTGTGAGTTAGATCAGATGTGGGGTGAGAGGTATTACGGGCAAAACTGTCAAATAGGTAAGAAATACGAAAATATCAACGGGTAGAAATGTCTCGGCCAATATTATATTTTAATTTGATATTACGACAATATTGAAACTGGATATCCCGAGTTTTACATCAATGGATAATTGGAGTTTCCAGCATACTTATACAAATCAATCAACATAATGATTACAATTCTAGGTAATGTTGCTTTGAACAAACGAGCTTACCACGGAGGTAGTTATGGAGGGTATGCTGCTGATTTGGCTGTTGACGGGAACGTGAATCCAGATCTCTCCTCTGGTCACTGTTCTTACACTTACACCCCAGATGGTCGGGCCTGGTGGTATCTGGATCTGGGAGGAATACATGCCGTGGCCAGAGTTAAACTTTATAATGTTCGCTTTCAAGTTGACGGTAAGATACATGTCCGTGTACTTTAAGATCTCGTACATATAACAGCTATTTGTAATTTCAAATGCATGTTCTTAAATTGGATAAATAATGTAGCAATTCTGCTTAATAAATAGCACATTGTCAGCTTAATTTTCGGATTCTCACTTTCAGAGTATGCAGTTGATACTTTATCTCAACTTCATATACGTATCGGCAATTCCACTTCAAGCCCATCATCAGCTCTTGTTGATTGTTTCCATATATCAAATGACGGGATACTCTCTGCTAGTAGTAGAGAATTCACCTGTAACTCAGTAGTTTATGGTAGATATGTACATATAATAAGGGAATATTTATCATCATCTCATACCAGGCTGATCCTTTGTGAAGTGGTGGTGATTGGCTGGAAAGCTATAGGTAGGTTCTAAATGGACACAGGCAAATATCATAACACGGTGATATTTTGTTGAATGCTTCTCTGCTAGACTGCGCGATTTTCAAAGAAGAAATATTTATCAACAGATTGTTCAAGTTGTGGCGCTGGAGTAACCTGCACCGCATATGGTGGATGCGGAGGTTGTCCTGATGGAAAAATGTTTCCGGATTGCAAAACAGGTATAAATAAAACTTGCATTAAATCATTCAAATGTAACACTTGTTATTCCTAATGTGTATTACATATTTTTCTATTATTTCTAGATTGTCCACGTGGGACATTTGGTCAGGGATGTGAAAATAACTGCGCATTTGCATATATGTCTCATTGTAAAAAGGGAGATACTTGTAACCCTGTCACTGGGGGCCCTGTTGATTGTCCTGATGGTTGCCTAGGTGGAAATCAATACGGAGATTGGTGGTTTGGCAGTACTTGCACGAAACAATTTGGTCAGTTATTTGTCATCAATATGTGAGTGAGATTACAGAGGTTCGATCAATTCAATACGAAATTCAATCTCAAAAACTTACCTTATCTTTTAGGCCAGATGTCATTCGGGTCCGGAGATACAGTAGATGTATCCCCTGTTAGTGTGACAAGTACCTCTGTAGCCTGGAGATGGAAGGAAGGCGCTGAAGTACCAGTAACAGCTGTAGATGTTGTTGGTTACCAGGTTTATTACTGGTATAATAACATCAGATACCTGGGTGTGGATCAGTATTACACCAGGACAGAGTGGCAGACTGCTACCGTGACAGGTCTCACACCAGGGACAGAGTACCAGTTTAATATATCTGTGTACAGACAGTGGCAAGGAGGAGAGAAAGTTGTAGGGGATTACTGGGCTTACTCTGGGACAGTGAACAATCCGCTAGTTGCTTTAACATCAGGTACATACTATATATGAACGCATTCCAATGGAGTGTTTCATTTTTACCGTAGACTAAGAATAAATATTCCTTGTAGCATGCGACCGTGGATTTTATGGACAGAATTGTGAGAAGGTATGTGTATCGCATTGTTTAGGAGGAACTGATTGTGACCCTGCAACTGGTACTACTGACACATGTGATGAGGGATGTGAGGGAGGGGTGGAGGGACAGATGTGGTGGTATGGAGACACCTGCTCGATACGCTTAGGTAGTAACATGTAAATCCATGATATTTGTGCGTATCTATGCATGTGTTTAGTTGTGTAATAAACCTTGCATCCTCTGATCGTTTTAGGTGTAATGCAGTTTGGCGTCTCTGATATCGTGGATACAAACCCAGCATCAGTAACATCTACCTCAGTAACCTGGAGATGGAAGGAATCCACATCTGTCCCTATAGAGGCTGTTGGAGATATAGGATATTATCTGTACTACAGATCTCCCCCAAGCCTCACCTGGACCAGAGGAGCTGATGTAGCTTACAGATATGCAGAGTGGCAGGAGGGAACCGTTAATAATCTACAGCCAGGTACAATGTATCAGTTTGATATTTCTGTCTACAGGCGTTGGGAAGGGGGACAGATACAGGATCATGGAAACAGGGCTAGGCAGCATACTACAGAAGGGAAGAACCTAAGCACAACAACCCTAACAGGTCAGTCTTTGGGTTAACAGTCCTTCGATAGAATACTTCTCCTTGCAATTATTTCAGCCGAATTTCCAGCATTCTATTTATGTCCCGACAGGCACTTCCTTAACTACAAAACCCACTACAACAACTTCGACCAAATTAAGGTCGACAATCTTGACTACAGCATCAGATATGACTTCAGTATCAAGTTTCCCTGAAACAACAAAACCAACTCAAACGTCAAGCAAGAGTGTCAGAACATCAATCTTGATTACATTTTCAACGTCAATTAGTTCAATTAATAGCACAGTTTCTTTTCCCTCTGTTTCTACGACAACGAATCATAATAATGATAATCCGACACCTACAACACCTCAGTCTAGCAGCTCTTCAACAAAAACAACATCAACCAAATATCCTAGATCATCAACAAGCGATGGTAGTACAAGAGCCACCGTGTCTCAGGGGAGGAGCAGCAACATTGGTCTGATCGCCGGTGCTTCAGTCGGGACACTTTTACTGATATTTATAGCAGGAGCACTTGTGTTCATATTTATCCGGTAAGCTGATGGCAATTATTGGTCACACAGCACGCCTTTGATTCCAGTTTTATGTGACACCCCCTACACTACTGGTACAGCTTTATCTACCAATATAAATAATAAATTTGATTAAAGGTTGCGTCGGGAAAAGAATGAACAGTCAAATGAAGGTATAGACGAAGAGCTGTTAAACATGGATAAGAAAGAGGCAAACGGATCATACTCACAAGGTATACATAATTGTACCAAAATATAAGTAGTATCCAGAGGTAACACATGATTCAAATCTCATCTCACACTGGGATTCATTAATTTCATAAATACAGAGCATGATAATCTGGGGACATTACTTGACGACCCAGTATCAGAGAGACCCCTTGTGATAGAAGAGGAGGATCAGACAGATGAACCCGTCAAGCCAGACGCTTCCATAAACAAACCATCTGTATCAATTTCTATTCACCTGAGAGATCTTAAAAATCATATCCTGAGAAATATTGCTAATAATAGGGCAGGATTTAGGGATGAGTATGAGGTATGTATGTTATTCATGCCAGAATATCTTGATGTAACTACCCCTGTACACTTTTTCCGTAATGTAAACTTATTAATTCTACAGAAAATACCGACCGGGAAGTTAAAGGACTGTGACATAGGTTCATCGCCAGAGAATGTCAAGAAAAATAGATTCAAAAACATTTTCGCATGTATGTAGACTCGGGTCAAACATTCAATCCTACATAGTTATCTTATTTTTAATGTCCTGTTCAATATTGACAAGTTTAAGTGTTGTCACAGATGACGAGAATCGTGTGGTGTTGGAAGAGAACAATGGTTCGCTGATTGACACAGATTACATCAATGCCAGTCTTATACAGGTACATGAGACTCATCAGAATGCATGCTTCGTATAACAAACCAAATAGTATGTGCTCCGTATTTTTACGAAAATTATTGAAAAAGTATCGATGGAATCAAAATCATTTCAGAATGATGAAGAACCAAGCAGATCCTACATCGCTACCCAAGGTATTTCACTCACGCTAATTAAAGGTTCTGCATTTGCCAACCATTATCATGTCACTATAGGTAAATCATCTTTTTCACATTTCATCATTTACTTAGGACCAACGAAGCAGACATTGTCCCATATATGGGCAATGATGTGGCAGCTGAAATCGAACCGAATTGTGATGCTGTCAAAAAACGTTGAAAATGCTGTTGTAAGTAAACATTATTTTAATTCAAATTTCATCAATTGTAGACAATTCATCAATTTAATTATATTTTTTAGCGGAAATGTGAGGTTTATTGGCCAGCAAATGTTGGAGCTGTGGAAGAATATGATGAATTTAAGATCAGGAACATTAGCACAGAAAACTACACAAACTACACACTTAGATTGTTTTCCATGAAGAGAGGGGTACATATTCTATTTGATAATGCCCATTCAACAACCAACCTATTACACCCATAATTCATAATATATGTTGTATTACAGGATGAAGAGCGGACTATAAAACATTTACAGTTTTTACAGTGGCCAGATAAATCTGTGCCAGAACAAGCTCTGCCTTTGCTGGCATTCAGGAGAAAAGTCAGATCGTTTGATAAAATCGGCACAGGACCAACTGTGGTCCACTGCAGGTGAGGCTGACAATACAATTTCTGTGGCTGGACTAATAACATGAATTACTAAACTGCTACGTAACCATGTTTATGTTGTATAGGGTCAAATCGGACTACTTTGATAGAAAACCACTTTAAACTCTTTTATTCACAGCGCTGGTGTGGGTAGGACAGGGACCTTCATAGCACTAGATATACTACTAGAGCAGGTGGACAGGTGTGATCAGGTAGATGTGATGCAGCTCGTCTCCAAACTACGTCATCAGAGGATGTTCATGGTTCAGACGTTTGTAAGTAAAGGCCGCATAGTCTCAGCCACTAATTTCACGAGCATTGTAAGCACATACCCATTATCTTGCGTTTAAAAAACTCCGATTGGCTGCTGCATCCTCCGCCTCGATATACTGAATGACAATTACCCATCCATGATCCTCTCCATTAAATTAAAACTCACACATTCTCTCTCTATCATTGACCTAATTAAAATCTTGAGAAACATATCATTAAGTGGATGTAGCCTATCGCAGATCCATTCGAATTTGTAGTGCTCACTTTAATTTGGTGATTCTCATATGTGCCTTGGTCCATTCAATTGATATATGAACATATTTCTGAATTAAAGGCACAGTACGTGTTTGTGTATGAAGCTCTGGTAGATGCGGTCACTTCCGGTAACACCAACGTATCATGTGATCAGTTCTGCCAAATGGTGGCAAATCTGAAACAAGCTGACTCTAACCTGGCAAAACAGTTCAAAGTAAACACTTGCATTAATACAAATGTATCGTCATCGGTTGAGTGCCCGATCCATTTCCCAATGTCCGTGAAAATTGATATACTCATAGTTATTTTGTGTTTAGACCTTGAATGATCTGAGACCGGTGATGGATCCAAGTGCATACCGGGGCTCATCAGAAGAGA
>JAXGGS010202524.1:0-16347 GCA_035585475.1 Armandia brevis | reverse complement strand
AATACTGGTAGAGAAGTGAATTGCACAATTACGCAATATTATAATACATCAACGTTAGTAAATATATATTTATAGTGACCAGTCCCGTCCTTTCTTTCCATCTTTACATGGTAACAGGTAAATTTCGCTTGTTAGAAAACTTGTGTAATAAGGCATCTGTTTAGCCAAGGCTTTCTTTCCATCTACCAAAACCTTCTCATCTATCTTTGACATAGCCCCTCCTACCTAAACATGAAAATGTCTATTATATCAACTTGTTTTTATATCAAACATAATTCAATTTCAAATGACAAAATGAATTGTTACATTTGGTCAATTTTCAAAATCAGGGTTATGTATCAGATATAAAAAAAAAATTGAAGCTTACTCGAGCCAGTAGATTTGCGGCATCTTTGTGTTTTGCTTCTTTAGCGAAAGTCTCCACCAGGGTTTCTATATAAGGGCTTCCTCTCTTGAGACGCACATAACTCTTGTAACCTGTTTATTCATCAGAATTAATTAAATTAATTCAAAGCTCACATTTGTCATGATATAATCAATATACTTACTGTCAGATACGTCATAGAGTCACTATTATACATTGCATTTGACAAATACAATATGGATCCTACTAAATACTTTACCTGCCAGTGATGGATATGCGACCAGTAAATCTGACACACTCGGTAAATTATACCCACTTCCGGTTCCGCCAGCTGCAGCTCGGCCAGGCAGGTAGGAAACAACATCATCTCCATCTATCATAAATAAACAATTCCTGAAATACTCGGACCGAATTAATCCTTGGTTGTTTTATATACAAAATAAAGCTTACCTCCTTGACAAGCCTGAATGATCAACAACTTTGGTTTTCTTGCCATCTTTGTGCAGCTTTTATTGTTGAAGTAATTCATGATGTCATCAACTCTGACTTCATTTCCATCCGATCCATAAATTAAACCATCAAGTCCGTGAGACAGAATACACAGAACTGCCATCTGGTCTTCATTCGTCAAAGAATTGGTAAATATTTTAATAGCAGCTCGAATTTCCTATAATGGAGTTAATTCGGATTAGTAAGGCATACTAGTCATAAGCTGTCATAACAATTTTCGTCGAGATATTAGGCAAACGGGAAATGTTTTTATGGGTAGGATGCAGACATGAATAATCATTAAAACCGTTTTTCCGGCAAAGCAATCATTGCAAAAGTCGATGTTCATAATGCATGTCATGTGGACAATAAATGTATTTACAAATCAAGTTTTTTGGACAAACTGATATTCTCTTAATGAAGATGTAGAAGCCGTTGTTCTAGATCAATTCAACTGTACGATATGACGGTCCTTTTTTACATACAATACTTGTTTCCAAGAGTAAGCAATGAAATATCTCATGAAAACATGTAGATGAAAACAACCTCAGCAGAAAGGCTTCTGGATTCCTGTGTTTTGGCCCTAGGCAGATAAACATCCAGTCCCATCCCATGCCAGAGTTCTGACAGCTTCTGTACATCAGTGAAGTAACCAGGGAGAGGTGATAACCAGGGAACCTCAAACGTGGGCAGGGAAATGATGCAGGCTTTTCCTTTCTTGGCTTTTGAAATATCATACATCTGAAATGAAGACACCGAGGTCATTTGTTCCGAATAGTCTGTCTATTGTAATTAGTGATACAAATATACAATTATTTTAAACTAACCTTCTTTCCCTCTATTTCGCCCCTGACTCTTGAAAAGAACGTTTTCTCGCTTGGATTGACAACCACACTGGAAAGGGAACCCACCCCTGTGTGATCATATGGTACCATGTCTATTACACAGGGGTGAAGATTTACTGCTACTGGCTCATCTATCCCAGCTGTAGAAAGATGAGAGATCAAATCGTTTATATTTAACATTTAATCTAAATGTCCTCAACTTTCAATATGAATACTTCGATGTGATGTACCTACATAACACATTCAGAGATCCTGTCTTCTCTTTATTGTGTGTGCCTGATCTGGCAACAACTTTGATCACCCCGACATCTTGTGGTTGACAATCTTTAACCATACACCAGCGTATGTTTCCTACACTGTGTCTTGTTACCTTCGGAGTTCCTAGTATGTTGTCGTTAAGGTGCCAGGTGACATCAGTGCCGGAAGGACCTCCTACAGTTACCCAGAATACAGCATTCTCATCAGTGACCACCTTCTGGTCATTTACTGAGCTCAGAACTATTTCCTGTGATGCTGAAAAAAGGCAGGGAAACATTCAAAATGCTGATTTTTATAATTATGTAACTGCATGGTACTCGGTAGTTGAGGAACTGCTGGCCTCTACCCGGCACAGCAAGCAGTGGTGGAGGAGATGGCAGGGTCGCTGGTGATCCCCCCGGTCTGGAGTGGCCGTCTGAAGAAAAGCGGAGTTGTTGATTTGCCCAATATCATCATTAGCTATTCATACATCTAGATAAAATGAATCTATGTACACATCCTGTATGATGTATTAGAATTATATTGACATGTTTAATGTGATAGACTAATACTTTGTTGTAACGAATAGTATAGATGCCTTTAACACTTGTCACAGTTTAGTACCTCGTGCAGTTTATTACCTCATTCGCATTACGCGTGCCCGGTAATTAACATGTGACTTCTAGGATCACCTAATTGACCAATAGCTAATTAGTAGTTAACACATCTTATCTTAATCTTTATCTTATCTCTTCAGGGTAATCTTAGAAACCTAATGGTCAACTTTTGAATTCAGTTTGATACAGATATTCGTAGATTGTAAACGTAACACCGCATGTTCTACAATAAACTTCACTTTAGTACAAGTTCGGAGTTACTTTGTCAGTTCTAATCCAGATAATCTAATATGATGATCTAAATGAACCCAATAACAAAAATCAGGTAACTAAAACATAAACGTTGAGTCGGTTTCCACTACCTGAATAACAATGACTACTTGCTGCAGCTGATGGGCCACGTGGCAAGTGAGAAACCACGTTTGTGTTCTCTAATAAACAAAATATCTTTGTATCAATGAATACAATGGTAAGCTCAAATATATCAAATACATTACATAAATTGTTGTAAAATGTACAGGAGGATCTCCCAGATTTTCATACATAAGTTGTCACACAAACATAGTGTGTACGAAAAGTGATTGTACAATTCACTAGTGCCTAGGCCATGTAAACTTAATAAAATGTTTCTCAAGGTCCGCCGCATCTTTGGGAAACCCCCCGCCAATCCTTTTTTTTTTTCAATGAAAAAAAAATGGCCGCTCGCATGGCAAAAACCGTCAGAAAAAAAAAACGCCCACCCGCACCACCTCAGGGACAAAAAAAAAGGCCGCTTCCAACACCTCCTCGCAGTCCGCAGTCCTCGCAGGACATAGCGGAGATATTTTTCCCATAAATTTAGTTACATCAAGGCGATGTTATGGCTGCCTACCACTTATGGGTGACATATGGGTCACTTTGACAACTTTGACAAATTTATGGGGCCTTAGAAGTGGGTTTTTTTACATTGTTTTGCATGGAAATTAACGGCCTATGAAATTTGAAAAGTGGCATGTTTTAAAATTGGACTACTATTATTGGAACGATATTTGTGGATATGAGGATATTAAGCATTATTTAAACATATACTGTTAAGGAATTATATTTTTGTGTTTAAATTCCCTCATTATAGCGAAATGAAGCAACCAAGTACCAAGAATAACCAAAGAATATTTTTGACGGATAACGAGTTTGTTATAATTGAAATACGAGAGCGGGGGACGGTTCTGTTGTTTCTTACACCAATCTTAGATAGTTATTAGGATCTCCGTCTGCGTCAAAAATCCACAGCATATTTCAATTATTTATGTCCGATTTGAATGTTTAAAAAATATAAAGAAAAGGTCGAAAAAGTGATTGCCCTCGCATCTCAAAGTAAAATAACATTAAACCCAACATCGCCCGTACCACTCGAAATACAATTTTAAACATTGTTGAATGAAACGGTATAGATTTGATAGCCTACATATTTTCTGATATGCTGGTGACGTTTTCAGGTTATTTTATTGTGCAAGCCGATTGAGACGAATTTCATAGCGTTAATTATTTTAACGAGAGTAGATTGTAGTGTTTAGTGACATATACCGAGTAGATTTCGATCATATCTGCGCACTGAACATCCTTATTTATTTTACATGTAATACGATACATCGGGATAGCGAGAGCTTCACCAATTAAACAATAACCAAGCCACATACACATGTTTATATAATTATAAACCTATCAATAACAGCAATTCTTATCTGACCCCGGAGAATCGCTTCAAAACACAACTAATTATATCAAGGATCCGGTTGGAGAATTGTTGTAATTACGTTTATCAATATCGATAAAATATGGATGAAAAGTCTCCTCTCACCTGTTTGTAAAACCTCCAGTTCCCCCACCCACATCTCTATAACCACCCAGAGAGGTTTATCTGGCAGATCTGTGAATACTCGTGTCACCTCTGTGTTGTTGTGTGTGATAGACAGAGATCTGTCACCACAGAGAGACACAGATAAAATGTCACCAGCTGACAGGTAATGTCTCTCACCAAACCTCTTCCTCCATCTATCACAGTGACCAGCATCCTCTCCGTGTATGAAGGTGACACCAGTCCAGGTATCCATCACCCAGGTCTGTGTCATGTACTGGGGATTTGTCCGTCCTCCCTCTACCCACTCCTGGGGGGTGTGTCCCATCACTCCCAGGAGCAGGTCAGGAGGGAACTGAATAATAAACGATGACAACTTAAAACAGCATCCTCCTATTCTATAAGTAATAATAAGTTACAGGGAAGAGAATTTGAACATGAAATGTTTAACTTGTAAATTACTACATTGCCCGTGGAATTACCATATCTTAAAATGTTATCCTTGATTTGCAGTTTAACGAGCTTTTGAAATTACAATCGTTTTCACCACCTATCCCTGGCAGACACCGAGAAAGTCAGAATCTAATTTGAGATATGAATAATAAAACAAAATGACCAATCTGTGTCACGTAAAAAAAAAATTGAGCCATGTAAATTCCCGCATCGCCTTCGGAATATCTGATTCCTGCTCTGAGAAACAATATAATATTTGATAGAGTTTAGAGTTAACTAAAACTTCTCTTTGTAAGTAGTATTTGATCATCTTTGTCAGGTATCGTGTTAGTAGTAAGATACTTGATATGTTAACACCGAGGGGAGGGGGCGCGGGTTTGTCCCCAGGTTGTGTTCGCACCTCCGAAACTGCTGAATTATTTTAAATTGTTACCGTCGCATGTTGTTGGCATGGGGCATAGGTGACATAACACCTCATTATTGTAATACACACAGATATGTGTTCATCTGTGGACTTACATTATACTTACATGTTAAACTGAGTAAGAACAGCTAGTTATTAATAAATACATGATCTAATTCTTATCCTAATAGACACTCCCTTAACACTTCCTGGTCACATCAATGCGCCATGTTATTACTAAGACATCTCACAGCTTTCACGCTCAGGAGAACTGTGACTGTTCATTGGTTTTGTAAACTTTATTAATGATTCACATGGCAAGTTAATTTCCCCCTTAATTGTTCAGGTGTCAGCTGTTTCCTCGAGTTGCTGCTGATGGCGGTTTGTATCATATATTCAAGGATGCCTTACAAAGTGAAACTCTTTTATCAAATATATAAACTGAGCGATGCTTTACCTCAGACACACAGGGCGATAGGAAATACGAACGCTCAGAAGATATGAAAAAGCATACCGCAAGTTATGATGACTAGATTAAGTTAAAATGTCATTTGATTTTTATCATACAATTATTAAGTCAGTCCAACTCAAGATTGTGTAAAAGAAATAAATATATCTCACCCGAGGGATCAGCGTCGCGACTTTCACCCTGACAGAGAAAGTTTCTCCTGGAGACAGAGGAGCAGCAGAGAACACGGTACTACCAGACCACCCTCCTCTTCTCTCCGCCACAGTTCTGTTCTCAGACAGCGTTATCTCACTGCCACAAATCTGATGAAATGCCGCCATGTTTTATATTCACGTGTATAGATACAGATTATCCGAGGGTTTCCCAGTTGTTAATCACAGTGAATATATCAATGATATAAATCCCTTATTAAGAAATGTTTAAGTTAAAACACAAAAGTGCATTGTGTGTTTCCTGTGTTTATAATAACACGATATGATGATCCACCTCCAGGTAACAGTGAGAGTTTTACCTGCGTGTTACAAATAGTTACCTGTAATAACACACAGCTACCTAGGCCAGGTGCTCAGACTTTAACCCTCTACACATACATGTAGTAATACTCCTGTGTCAAGTAGATTTCTGTGTAATACATCATACTGTATGTGACAAACTGATAAGACGAGCCTAGTTAAAACAATCGATGCCCGAGAGGTTTAGCACAGATTTAATTATAACCGTGAATAATAAAAATTCAGGTCGACACGAAGAAAAACTATAATTACTGTGATGTTACGAGAAGGCTGTGAAACGTGAGGTAATGATATCAGTTTATATTATAGTTATTAGGCTATATATTGATTTCTGATGAATATTCTTAGTTCGTTAACTCTGAGTTATATCGTCAATAAAGCCCTCATCTCTTGAAGATGAATTTACAACAATCTCTGTGTGGCGGTATAGAAGTATTACGTTGTTTCTCAAGCCCCTCGGCATGGGCCTGAGACTCCCCGCGTCCCACCTTTTATTGCGAATAACAAAAACTTTAATCTTTAGCTACCAAGGTTATCAAATAAATAAAATCATGACCATCGTTTCGCAAACAAATATACTAAATATAAAGATAAAGATCCACAATTCCTTGCTGTATTGTTTTCTTGATACAAAAAGTGCAAGCAAATTGAAAATTATTACATACATTGGTGCTGGAAACCACGTTACATCGTGCTCGCTGGCAACTGGCTCTCATTACCTGCCCGACTGGAGAATGATGATTAGTGAGGGCTAGTGAGCGTCGTACGAGGTAAAGCCGAGACAAATAAGAGCATGACTGATTCAAGTATCTCTCCTCCGTGTGTAAACATCCCCCGGGATAATGATCTGATAATATATTCACAATATTCACATTATGTCAGCCCCTGTGTGGGTAAATTAAAAATCCTTACCGGGATATCTCACTTTGCCGGCAATGAAATACAAACATACAATGAAATATACACGGACGATTCATTGTTCTGTAATAAACACACGCTCTTGGAACGTCATGATGACGTCATTACGCAGTTCCAGTACACGGCCCTGTCAGGAGGGCCAGATAACGCCTGTGACGTCATAGACGTTACCTAGTGATGGCAACGTTACAGTAAGCTCTGTTTTTCGTAGAGAGAGAGAGGAAATCATACTCGTCAGTCCGGAAATTTGTTAATTTCCTTGCTAAAATCGCTGTAGAATGTTTTCTACACTGAACTATGGCGAGAGCGGGTGGCAGACGCCGGGAAGCCTGGATGTCAGCCTGGGGCAGTTTGAGAGGGTGGCGGGAGGTTACAATCCACGTTACTTCAGGTCCGAGAGGGACACGAGCGAGTTGTCTGAGGAGCAGTCCTTCCAAAAAATCATGATCCTTGCTGAGTCAGAACTCAAAAAGATGGATATGTATATGCCTGGACATAAAGGAGGAGAAAAGGAAAAGTATGGATATGTATATGCCTGGACATAAAGGAGGAGAAAAGGAAAAGTATTACATCGACGCAGAAGGATATTACAAGATACACACGGTATGATGTCAACTTTTGATTAACCCATTATTGTTTGTTATCAATTTAACCTAAACTTTGTCGCATCTAAATTCGGTATTCCCGGGCTAAACCCATCTGTTAAACAAACGCATTTAGATTAAAATCGCAAACAAAATTAAACTGAACAGAACAGAATCATCGCCAAGCGAAATATTTGATATCGGAGTATTTTTAGGGGGTCATGAGTGTTTGCATGTTTTAGAAAAAAAGATAAAAGTTTAAGAATTCTACTTTAAATAGTTATATGGGAATATCAACAATGTAATGAACGGTTGTCCGCTGTTCAAACAGAATTACCCGGCCCTCTCGATCTAATATCGCCAGAAAACTGTAAAATATCTGTGAATAAAGATTCAATGCGTGCAAATTATCACTAGTTTGTTTTATCATTCGACTTAAATATGTATACAAATTACGATACATCTCGTACATGCAACATTGTCACTGATCATCCTGATTTACTTCAATCATCGTCTCTATATTAAATTTAATTACGAATTAATTCTGTGTACTAGATTACCGTGTAATTGAGGGGTGTAGGACAAAAAGGTCCCGACAATTAAGGCCCCGTGAAAAACAAAAAATCCAGGGTAGGACAAACAGTACTACTGATAACTCTGGCTGTTACAATACTACTGACAAATTCTACAGTTACTACTGCATGTAAAGGGTAAAAGGTCTCTCGGTTGGTCATATAAAAGTCAACTGTCCATGACACCAACTGCTGAAAGGTCCGCGTCCAGGACATCAACTCTACTGTGAGGAAGTTTCAACCGCTTCCGCCGTCCAACACGTTATTAATGATATTATTTAGTTTCAAGACAAGAGATAATTTCACGCATCTTATTCCGAACATACAATATGTTAATGTGAATAGACATATTTATAAATATAACTACATCTTCCGACATATCCTCATTATTTCAGAAAGATTTCTATCACAATTAGAAATGGAAAAAAATAATTCATTCATTTAAAACGAGCCGTTTATTACAGTGTTGTTCTTATACAAGATAGTTTTATTCTATATCATATAAATGTTCTCTATTATATATGTTTTATGCAAGTATCACTTTAACCATCAGCTCCGCTTTATTCCTACAATGGCGTAACATCGAGGTGACTTGACGGGATCAAACAGTTGTATTAAATGTGCCTCCCTCACACAATCCTGGAATATAATATGATGTATGATTTATTGACTAACATGTACACATTGTAAGTCATTGATGTTGTAATATGTGTACGTAGTATTTACATGTAATAAAATATAAATTTGTTAATTTACTGAATAGTTAGATTTTTACATAATATAATAAGATATCTTAATAATAATCTCATGAACCCATTATAACAAATAAATGATTGAATATGGGTTACAATAATACATAGTATCAAATTCAAAATAAGTGAAATGTTGTTAATAGTAATGCATCTTTGTTTTCAATATAATGAATGAATACTACATGATATTAAAGTAACTCAAAGTTCGATTTTGTTTTATCAGACAAAACGTGATTTCATTTTAAGTTACTTGTTATCGCAGTATTTGTACTACTGAGGTTTGATACATGTAAAACTACAGTGCAATAAATCCTCCTACTCTCGCGGCATCATAACTTTCCCATGGCGAGAGGTTACAGTGGTCTCGTTATATACATTTTAACTAACCTGTTCTTGTAAATATAACAATCTGTCCAGAAGAATGAGAGCTTCGATAGATGCTGATAAAGTTGCTCGTAGCTGGAAGAACATGTTCATTTTCCTCTCCTCCTCAGCATATTCCATCTCGTAGTGCAGGATATCTTCATCCGATAACTGAAATGTATAACAAGCGTTTTTTGCATTAAATCGCATATATAATTGGAAAGAATTAATCTATCATTATATTAGTAGCAGGCGCATAATCAATATATTAGTAAAATGCATACCTCTGTGTCTATCTGTAACTTTTTGAACGCTTTTCGAGAATATTCCAGGAAGTTGGAACATTTCGCGGCTATTTTCCCCACGTGCCAATCATCCCTGGTTTCTCCCGTCAAATCCCTGAGTATAACCTGCAGTAAAGCTCTCCAAAATATCGACTTGGCGGGGGGCTAAATATAACAAAACAAGGTCATAAATAGTTAGAGATACATTACAGAAAATAATAATGTTTCAGGAGTAGTATAACTGAAGGTAGTGACGGACATATTGATGAGTAGTATAACTGAAGGTAGTGACGGACATATTGATGAGTAGTATAACTGAAGGTAGTGACGGACATATTGATGAGTAGTATAACTGAAGGTAGTGACGGACATATTGATGAGTAGTATAACTGAAGGTAGTGACGGACATATTTATGAGTAGTATAACTGAAGGTAGTGACGGACATATTTATGAGTAGTATAACCGAAGGAAGCTCTGACCTTTTGTTCCTCTGTGATTCTGTCGGGCGCCTGGACCGCGAGCATCCGAGCGTTCCGTCCAAGCTGGAATCTGCTTGAGGATAAATATTCACTCATGGGGAACCCTGTCACCTCAGGCTCAGGATCATCTGTAATTATAACAATTAATATGTCTTAGAATGGACTGTAGTAAAGGGTGTTAAACAATTAATGGCATTTAAAAACAAAAGTTGTATGTGACATATGAACATTTCTACAGTCTCACTTCAGTACATGTACGAATCTGCCCTGCCTATTTGGAAGTGTTTCTAATAATCATGCAAGTAGTATTAGCTAGTTTTAAAATACATGTACATACCTGGACCGAGAAAAGGATTCCGTAGGAAGATTTCCTCTATGTGGTTGTAGCAGCACCCCACGTTACATACTACTCTCGCGGCCGGGTTCGACACGAACAGAGAGAGAATACTGGGCGCTAAGTTACCACAAGTGTGCAGCCCAGTAAACATAAAACATTCCGAAACCTTGTCTGGTAGAGCGTCCGATACCTTGTCTGGTACAGCGTCCGATACCTTGTCTGATATAGCGGCCGAAACGTAATCACCACAGCTATCAGTTTTGTCTGAATCAGAATCATCAGTCTGAGGTGTAAAAGCTTCCCTCATCAGCCCCAGAATATCAGTGTCGTGAGTAACAAATTTAGTTATCGGAACAAAACATCGCGACTTTTCATTGCTTTGTGATTCCTCTGTCCGTGTATTAATCCCAGAGTCACCACCAGATGGTGCTGCTGTTTGATTGACACGTGTACCACCAGGTGGAGTGGTTGTTTGGTTTGGTTTGTGACCACCAGAGGGAGCTGCTGCAGCTGACCGCATGTTTTTGAGGAGACCCTCCCATTGATGTTGGAGACGATTAGACCGGGTGGTGGCGCTCTGAGTGTTTCCGGAGGATGAGTCGATACCGAGAACTTTATAATCGTGCATCATTGCCAGGTGACAGCCGAGATAGCCACGCCCACTTCCAACATCAGCAACCTACAAATGATAAGTAGTATATAACATAAGAAAAAGGTATCCTAGGGAGGTCGGAAGCATTTATCATGATTTTTATCCTTCTATTAAAGAGGATGACATATAAAGACGCGCGTGAATGTGTGTATTCAATTTCACGTTGTATTTTAAAATAAAAGTACATAAAATGCATATTTACATTGAGGATCAATATCTGTTAAATCAAGTTACCTTGTCAATTTTGTGATCCACCGCTAAAACGTGGCAGATTTCGGTCATCGAATCAATCTCGTGAGATTTCTTCAGCGACATGAACTTGTCCACGAATATCCTGCCATCACCAGATTCTCCACAAATCTGGGATATATTTGTCAGAATTCCTAGCGCAGGCAAAGTCGTGGCCTTCGCTGCCCTGAGAAATTCATCCAAAGTTTCGTGTGACCAATTTGCTTTCAGCGATTTGTCCCATTTTGGCATAATTTTAGTATTATTATCAAGCGGGCAGAGATTCATTCGCTGAGAGTCGTCAGTCTGCCCAGTAGTACCCGTGGTACTGCGAGTAGTGTCCGTAATTTCCCAAGTGGTGCCATCGATAGTAGTGTTTGTGATTTCTCCAGTAGTACCCTTATTGTTGCAAGTAGTTCTAGCAGTGCAACTAGTAGTACCCTCGGTGATGGAAGTAGTACCATCAGTTCCATGAGTAGTATTCGCGGTTTTGAGAGGATCAGAGACGTTCTTGCACGACGGTAGCTCGATCAGCTCGCGCTCAGACAGACTTTGTAAAGATTCAGCTATTCCCGGGGGCAAGCTCTCCCATTTCTGATCGACGATAAAGTCCGTGTTGTGAGAGTTCGCCAGCGGTAAATAATCCACCAGAAACGTGGCCACCTGGCGGAGGGCAGATAAACTAGTCTCCATATCCATCTTATCGAGATGTTGTCTAAGTGTTTCTGGAGAAGAAAATAGTAAATACTGAATACATGTATACACAGAGATACTAGCTTGGAGATGCACGTGTATTCACAGTCAAACCTGATGTTCATGAGTGAATAAAAGGGCTGATGCACATAACTTTCCGTCCTAGACTACCACAATACTTCTAGAATTCACATAACTCCATGGATAACAAGTTAAAAGGCACAAAATGATGTAAAAAGTGTTTAAAAGAGGGACAAAAATACACACGGTTTCTTACCTTGCAGCTGTCATGTTTCAACGTAACTGGTTCAAAGGTCAATTAAACTAGGTCGGAGTTTCCTGCGAGGGTCAAACTTTTGTAGTCCAAAATTCGTATCAATGCGCATGTTTCCGACATACATGGTACTTTTTGCTCTTAAATGAAACCGAATTCGTGAAAATAGTATTGATCAAGCTAAATTTATTCTTACAAATGCATTCAAGGCAGGAAACATATTTCTAGAATGACTTATTTATTTATCTATATTATCCCGCGCATTGATACACATGTCTAGCGGTGAAGCGGCACTGATGACAAGATGGCGGAACACGATCGGCCGCTCGGACTTCCGTGGATATCTCAAACCAGTTTCATCTCTTCACAGCTGGTTAATTTGTGTTAAAAGTGTTGGCAAGTGTTAGATCATCACACAAGCTCCCCATCTGTGTGGTTTATTCAGTGAAAGTGGCGGTTTAAGGATAAATGCCGCGCTGTTTTGTGGTTTATCGCCTGAAGGACCGTGTTGACTGAATGGGACAGGAGCCCTGTGTGTTCTAAGCTATAGAGTGGCTTCTGCTGCTTGTGACTGGGAGATATTACAATAACACATCACTTTCAGCTGATCACTTCACACATTTCTGCGATGTCATATTCTAGCACATATAAAGTGAAACTATAGAGTTCATATGTGTTCGTTTTACCTTTAAAGGCAATGATTTCCCTCTGATATAAACGAGTAATGTCTTCATCTTCCAAGATGTAGGGGAACTTAATCGAGCGAGATGACTTCACGTGGATGTAGCAAGGATATAAGATGACTTCACAACTATTTCCCGTGATTACTTGACACTGAACACAGCGCGTGTTTGTGTCGGATGAGTTAGCAGGATGGACGAGACTTCGCTGAACGAACTTTTAGAATGTTCGGTGTGCCTGGAGCTGCTCAACTCGACGAGTAAAGTGTTACCATGTCAACACACGTTCTGCCGGCGGTGTTTGGAGGAAATCGTGAGCACGAAGAACGAGCTGCGATGTCCCGAGTGCCGGACGCTGGTGGAGATTCGTATCGAGGATTTACCGACGAACATCCTGCTGATCCGGCTGCTGGAGGGGATGAAGACGGCGGCGGCGAGGGCCTGTACCTCGGGGAGCGCCACCCCTGCCGCCTGCTCCTCACAGTCCACCTCCCCCACACATGCGCCCGGGACGAGCGCGGGCGGCAGCAGGCGATCTCCCGGACTCAAGGTAAACACCACCAACAATAACACATTCTACAGTAGGTCCTTGCTATAACGCGGGTCTGCAGTGTCCCCCCCATCCCAGGGTCTCTATAACGCGGGCAAAGGTCACCACTATGCAGATACCTCGATGTTTCAGGCTTGTCACCCGCAACCCGCGTTATAGCGAACAACTACTTTACCTTGTTTATTTCACTATCATTATCGTATCATGTGACGTCTCGTTGCACTCAATAACCCGTAGACTTCATACAGGCAGCTCATCATTCTATCTGACTGACGTGAGCTAAGTCCCATCATATACAGTGTATGTGTAGGCCCGTATCGGTGTCTCGTATCATAAATAGATCGTTCGCGTTATTTCATCGGAGAGATTTATATTCTGGGGCATGTTTTATTTTGCTGTGATCTGGACAATGTTTTATGTTATACCGGTACTCTGGATAATGTTCGCAAGACATGCAGGTTGCTGGATGATGCAGCCTCTCTGCCCCATCGATTTACCCGCTCCGCATCTGCATCCCTCAGTCACCACGATCACCACGTATCTGACGCTAGCCGCGAGTACACGGTTTAATATTGATGTTAATTAATAATTCACGACATCGTGACAGCCTGAGATGGGCGGCGATAACACCTGATGCGTTGTCAGGTGATGTGGAATTGTAGGTGATGAGTCAGTCTCACTGCTCAGAGTGATGACGCTCAGTTGCTCAGTGATGACATGTGTCCCAGTTCTGTCATCGTTAATTCGCCTCCCCGTTACGGGCGAGCCGGGTGTTATCGCCGCGGGAAAATCTTGTCCAGAGACCCCAGGATCGGTAACACACAGAACTCTGTCTTCTGTCTCCCCCGTGCCTGGTCGCGAGGATGACTAAGATATTAAACTAATTATAACCCGCGGATTGCATGTACACATGTACATGTATTGTTGTGAATGTTGACCACCGTGAGACAGGATTGATTACACGACTGCAGCTATGCGAACCACCACAGGACGTATTGTCCTAAATCCACGTAAAACAAACGTGTATTGTTCAGCTAATTAAATGCTAATCCTTTTGGTTTAAGCCGCTTTGGAAACGTGTTTACATTTGGTGCGAACTTAATTAAAGCTTGTTTCATGTCCCCCTAAACAAGTGTGTTTTCTGCACTCTTCCCGGTGGACACGATTGCACTTGATGCCTGCTGGAGGCCTTTGATTTTAAAACGCTCGATACTTGTTCTCTGTTTACCATGCACGCATACGAGATTACGAGTCGATGCGGTGATTTTTGCAAATTACCAGCAACCGACGCCCATTATCCTGCAGCCGGGCGAGTGTTGAAATATTAATTTTCGGATCGCGCGTTTCAAAGCTTCGCTGGCGGAAAGCGGTTTCAGTAAGCTCGCGTTTCATCGTGAGATCAGAGAGTGCTGCGGCATTGATCAGACCGCTCGCACAGCTCTCGTTATGCGGCCTCATGGTAGCAAAACGCGGCGAGGTTTGCCGTGACATGCCCCGCCCCGTGTAGCGACACATTAGTGATGAGCGCCCAGCCTCTCGTTACCATGGGAATACCTGGCAGGGCTGGCGTGTGTAAATGTGAATGCCCCAGTGTGTCATCATGCGCCCGTGCCAGGGACCGATCCCCCAGTGGGAGGTAAAACCCCCTCTGGGCCCCCAGTGTAGTCACCCCCCTCCCTGGGCCCCCTGTGTAGTAACCCCCCTCCCTGGGCCCCCAGTGTAGTCACCCCCCTCCCTGGGCCCCCAGTGTAGTACCCCCCTCCCTCCCTTGCCCCCAGCGTAGTAACCCCCCCTCCCTGGCCCCTAGCGTAGTAAACCCCCCCCCTGACCCTAGTGTAGTACACCCCCCCCTCCCTGGGCCCCCAGCGTAGAACTAGTAACTCCCCCCCTGACCCTAGCGTAGTAACCGAGTCGTGCTTTGTTCCCGCTCCCGCCATATCGCCCCCTAACTCAGAGAAATGACCTGGACATTCTCTCCCCCTGCTAATCGTCCACGCCGAGTAGATGGTGATTACTGGGCGGCAGTGTGACCTTGGCCGTGTGAGTCAGACGCAGGACGCGCGGGGATATCTGGGTAATACCGGGTAATTCCGGGCTCGATGACTGAGCTGATCAATGCATTAATGAGCCGCTTTCTGTTAAAGCCGGCGAACATTACCCGAGCCGAGCCTCATTAAGATGCCAGCCTCCCCGGTCGTGACGCTTATTCCAGCGCCTATTATTGATGTGCGCGTTGTGACATTGTGACATTGTGCTCGGCGACTCGGCGGGTCGTCACAACAGGAATGTGGCGGGGAAGTTATTCGGGCGCCACCGTAAATCAACGGAAACCAGGAAATAAAACAATTTACTGGGAGAATCCGGTTATCTGGATTACACTTCCTTATTGTCCAGCATTTCCATGTCCTTATATTCAGGGAAACTTTCACCATATTCAGGGAAACTTTCCTCACATTAAGGGATACTTCTGTAGTTTGAGCAGCGGCATAATTTGAGCAATCGAGCAGCCATTAGGGTGGTTATAGCTCAGAACATCAGAGGACCCATGATACCTCCCCCTGTGGTAAATCACCAGTCACGTAGTCTAACAGGGCAATAACCTCCGACCCCTCCCCCTGTGGCAAATCACCAGTCACGTAGTCTAACAGGGCAATAACCTCCGACCCCTCCCCCTGTGGCAAATCACCAGTCACGTGGTCTAACAGGGTAACGAGGGACGTGGTATAATGCCGGCGATCCCCCTCCATGAATCTGTGA
>JAXGGS010202413.1:0-16350 GCA_035585475.1 Armandia brevis | reverse complement strand
ATGTCGGATATGTGTAAGGAATCACTGCCGATAAGGCAAGCAGGGAAATACAGGTGTAAGATGTGGGGCTGATGACCATTACTTAGGTGAGTGCTAATCAGTTGCTTATCTTAGTGAGTGTCAACCAAGTTGGCACTCAAGGTGGATAAGTGTGTGACACGGGGAGATACGCTGCCAAGTGAACATAATGGTCATTGCCCGCTTGAGTAATCCAGTGGCAAGGCGCGACTTCCACGAAACACCTGCTGACCATGACCCGATAGAATGAAATCTTGAGAGTGGCACATTACGCGTGGGTGCGGGTCAGATATAAAGGTGGTGTGCTTCCATCCATTACAGACTTGGTAGATTGACCCAAATCTTGTAATTCAAATGTAAATGCTTGAATTTAATGATTATCTTCACAAGTTTTATTTGTTTATTATTGTGTGTTTCTGCGGCCGTTGTTTTTCTTTCGGCGTTTTTTTTCTCGTTAAGTAGGGTGCGGGGTTCTTGCTGAGAAGGAGGGTACGGCAGGTTTTTTATATTTTATTCTGAAAAAGAGGGTGCGGCAGGCTTCCTTTTTCATTATTTTAATCCAAATAAAAAGCGGAGATGCAGGGGGTCTCAGGCCCATGCGGGCGGGCCTGAGTGACTATTTAATAATTCAATGCAGCCTTATGTACGTTAGAGTATGAGTTATGTTCATGCCAAGTCATGATGCCCTCTTTCAACTGTTTAGCCAGGTAATATCATTAAATCTTAATCGTAGTATACACGCTTGTTATATAGTCTGACATTAGGATCAGCTGAGGACAAAAGTGAGAAGTGTTCACCCCTCAAACAAGCCGGTGATAGGATGAGGAGCAGGAAACACTATCATGTCCAGTATGTATTTAATATCTGTTCTGTTCGGCAAATATCAGCACTGGAGTTGATGACCTGTTGATCTCTCATTTAAAATCCTTTCTAGCAAAGCAGTCTTCCAATTTAATAGCCACATGACCACAAAGTTCTATGTTAACTAATTGATAAAGCAGGCTGGCCTATATTACTGATTGCGAGGTGGTTCGTTTTTTTCTGTCCTTCCTATGGTGCGGCAACTCTTTTGTCTAAAACTCTAAATCAGCATTAATGCCGTAAAATGGTCAGCCTAGGGATCGAGACGATGTGGGATGCAGTTATTTTTATTGGGGCCAGAGGTGGTGGGGCCTATTGTATTTTGACCCACTCAGAGGCGGTGCGGGATTTTTTTTTTTAGACTTTGGTCACGGGAATGGTGCGGGCTTTTTTGTTTAATTATTTTCGTTTCGCGGGTGTGTTTTTTTCTGAATAAGGAAAAAAATAAAATATGCAGGGGGGTCTCCCACATCAAGTTACAGCAGTTAGTATGTAGATATCAACACAAGATTTGATACATGTGAGATAATATGTCACCTCTATCAGCTGACTGAGGACAGAGATGTCAAGTATTCTACTGTAAACACGGCAGCTGATAAGCTTTAAACGGGTGCGCTGCATTTATACATGTATATGGGAGACATATCGTATCTTACACGGGGACACTGCATAGATGAGTGTAGAAGGCAGATATATGACATCTACAATGGGTACCTGATATTTTTCTTCCGTAGGCTATGAATCATTTAGTCAGTTGCAGTTGTACTTCCATAAAACCTACGCCAAACCCCAGTTATATAATCTGCTAATTATAATATAAAATCATAAAACACTGGCCACTATATGCACCAGCATAGGGGAGGCGGAGACACCCAGTCAAAACCCCCGAATATATGACGCGTGAAATGCAGGTTAATCAAGTAAAAACTAATTAAACTAAAGCATGATGAAATTGTATAATAAGAAGGGAAACCCACATCGCCGAAAAAAACCACGGGTTGTAATATACAGTCACGGCCTCGCCAGTCATGTAACGCAGAACATTTACGCCCATATACGCAGAGCCTACTCCCAGCGAGCTGACAGCGCGCTGGAGCGATTATAAGTCGGCCAATGGAAGCCACTGTCAGAAACGTTGAGATAAATATCCTGGTGACGATTTTCTTACCGATAGCAGTGGGAGGTTCTGTGAGCGGCAACATGATAAACTGACAAGTCGATAGGTGGGGACATAAACAAAAGGGTGAAATGGGCAATATTTGAATTCCCAATAATCAAGATACAATTCAGTGTGCATTCCACGGTTGACATGAATTATTTGCAGCTTCTATGTTGTCTCGTGTATTTGCCGCATTACCAGACAGCCACGTGTTTGTATGAATCATGAATATCCACGATGAGTTTTCATTTCTCTCACTAATCAAACATCTCACTACATGTAGGTTACAGTATATTAGCAGATTAAAAACTACAGAGCTGGATAAATACATCAGTGTTAGACGTGATCAAGTGATAGAGAGGTTGGGTCGTGGAGACAATGGAACAACCTTGAATTAAATCGGTTAATACCAAGTATTATCTTTATTTTGACACAACA
This sequence comes from Armandia brevis, assembly GCA_035585475.1. NCBI lineage: Eukaryota > Metazoa > Annelida > Polychaeta > Opheliidae > Armandia > Armandia brevis. The sequence continues at coordinate 13,874 of JAXGGS010202413.1, read as the reverse complement.
GTTCTACATTATAAATTACAATAAAATGTTCGGTTAGTGATGAACAAATATGCATGTACATCATGTATAATATTTTTCACACGTGTATTTCTCTTGACGAAATGTTTTTTACCTAGCGTTTAGCGAGAGAGTGCATGGTGGTCATAGACTACACAACTCCCTCTCCACGTTTCATCTACAGCAAGTGCTCACCCCAGTAATCAAACATGTAACCATGTAGATAAAACACCCACTTGTTGTGTACCATCTAGATAACAACACAACCGTCAATAAACATGATATCATAAGACTACTACAAGTACTCACCCAAGTACCCATGTAAATAAAAACACAACTTGCAATACACATGATATCATATGACACCTTCATCAGCTGGCTGGGGACACACATGGAGAGTTTTCTATTGTTAATATTAGAGTTGATAACCTTAATAACAGGCGGCACATATCAGCAGTAGCCACATGCAGTGATTTGTCGTGTGTGTTTAATTTTATGTGATCGACGAGCTTAGTAGTGTAAGTCTTTGGATTAACCATGTTTTATATCATTTTATAATACAATTGCAAGTTTAAATGCAACCGATTTTAATTTAAAAAGTACTTCTTAGACATGTCAGTGCCAGTCTACAAATAATCCTGTTTATTGATATCAAAAGCTAATTCAACATAAACAAATGCGTCTTTGTTAGCCAGAAACATCATAGATAATCGCGGCCACTGAATCCTCATCCACGTGGACACCAGAATAATGGCCGTGTGTTGGGGGAAGATATTATTCATCGGTCACATCGGGGAAACCATTTATCTTCAAATGAACGCAGAAGTTATACTAAAGCAATTATGATAAAATATTCGATAATGTAATAAAGGAGAACATTTCCCAATTATCCCTACTGTGTCCGCGACAAGTACTCACACCAGTTACCGTTTAGCACAAGGTTTAGCACATGTGAGATAATATGTCACCCCGATCAGCTGACTGAGGACAGAGAGTTCTAGTTTAAACACGGCAGCTGATAAGCTTTACACGGGCACACTGCATGTGTACATGTATGTACATTTCTAAAGATGCGTGTAATATGCAGATATATAACATATACCATCTCTGATCATTAACCTCTTGTAAGAATCATTTAGTCAGGTGTCCATGCATAGAATGATAGCCCAAGTTATGTCAACTCCTAATTATGATATCAGAATATAAAAATTGGCGGGAGATCCATAAATCAGACAGATTTATTGGCACCTTAGCACGTAATACAATATTATATTCTCATTGACGGTTGCCTGTCGTGTGACAGCTGGTAACATTGAATGGGTGACATTACAAGCACGATACAACCCACTTGTAATATATAGATTTGTTCCATGTGTCCCCGACTGTCAAAACTCTCGCTGTCTCTTTAGCTGACATTCCCCCGCCCACTCGATAAACCTCTCCCCTATCCGAACGTTGTCCTTCAATAAGCCCAACTCTCCCCCTACCAAGCCTGACACAAGGACAATGCGCCTGATGTTTTTTTTCGCCAGGAAAAAGCGGTGGCTATTTTTAATTGGAACAAACGAGGGGCGATTGAAGCCTTTTTTCAATTATCGAAATGTCTAAATGACTGTAAATTGTAGTGTTGATGGTAATCTAAGATAAACTCTACTTCTGGTACTAAAGCATTTATTAATTACACTTTATTGTAATATAAATTGTTTTCTTCTTGAGAATAAAGGCATTATGCTTTCTTTTGAAATAGATGAGTTCAGGGTTCTTATGTTCGCACTCATCATTTACAAATTGAGTCAAGAACGATATTGATATCATATTAACAATCAGGGGTTGTGTCTATGTTCCTGATTACTTATATCAAATCATCCTCCTGCATTAGCAAATCACGGATAAATGTCCAGGTCTTTGTTCAGCGAGATTAGTAAATATGTCCAATATAGATCTAGATGGCATGGACGTGTAAAAATCATCAGATCATATATGAGGTGACTGTATAAGGCTGCAAACAATTCTTAGATAGTTTTCTCAGGCCCGCCCGCATGGGCTGGAGACCCCCGCACCTTCCCCCCATCCTCCTTTTTATTTGAATATATAAAAAGACAGAAAAACGTACCTGACACACCTTCTTTATCAGAATTAAAAATTACCCATAAAGAGCTGCCGCACCCTCCTTCTCAGCTGCCGCACTCCCGATTTCGACTAAATTTGCCGAAAGATGGTGAAAAAAAGCCCCCGAACTCTACTTTTCGAAAGAAAAAAAAGCTGCACCCCCTGTTTCAGTTCAGAAAAATTAATACCGCCCACACCCCCTTCTCAAGCAAAAAAAGAGAATGAGAAACTAACAAATTTGTTTATGCAGCCTAATTATGGCCAAAAATTGTGCACAGAGAAACCTAGAAGACGAATTTTGAGTCCCACGATGTGTAAGCTGATATGTAACTATCGGTGTTAATCAGATCTGTGGATATTATAACCTTGTGATAGATTGTTATGTATTTGCTGTAAATCAGCCATGTTTGTATAGCAAGGTCAAGTTTGGGTCATCAACAAACCTCACGATAACGGGCGCCCGTGAAACACCTTAGTTTGTTTACGATAACGGTCCCCTTGATATAATTTGTGTTGTAGAGCTCCCTTCTGATAAACTACACTTGGATTTCGTTAAGAAAGATTACACTATGATAATTTTAGTATGGACGGTAATGTTTAGATGATAGAGAGTGCATTGTACATGTGTACATTAGTATGGACAGTGGTGGTAGTGGTAGTACTCTGTATAGCAGGGAGAGTTGTTGTATTTGTTATTTTCAATGAATAATAGTCTTAGTCTTAGCTTATACCAGGGATAAATTGTTTTAAGCAGGTTGCAATTGCTACATGGGAAATCCAGCTCAATTGCTGTGAGTAAATAATATGTGCTTGACTTGACACCGGATATGTTAACTTTGAACTGATTATTTAAGGCGTCGCCATTTTGATATTGCATCTACAGATTTCTCAGATATTTTTTCAATATATTTGAGAGATTTCCTAGCAGAACAAATCTTATAAGTACACGAACTTGTCTCATGGATATCTGGTGAGGTATATCAAGTTTATTGTCTTGCTTCTTGGTTATAAGTTCCATATAAAAAGCAGGCTGTTGTTTTTACAATTATGAGCCGGCCTTACACTAAGCAATAGAAATAAGAACATATCTCAAGCTTTAACCAACTTCACGTTATATGCTTTCAAATCTAGATCTAACAAAGTTCATGGGGAGTGAATGTGCAAACACGTTGTGAATACTAGGATGGTTCAGTAGTGACAAGATAGTATAGCTATATACCTGTTATAGAGTATCATTAATATATTCACTGAGTTATATCAATATTTACATGTCGATGCATCACATTCTTAATCAAACATATAGTTCATGCACCAGAATATGCCTTGTGTTACTTAAATTCAAATGTATATGTTAATCAAACTTGAGTTGTCCGTACATATCATCACATTATGAAATAGCTATGTCTTATAGATAGAAATATTGATTACATAAGGTACACAATATTATAGTATGAATACTGCAACTATATTTGTACATATATTCAGAAGATGGTGATCATATTCAGATATACACTTGTTGCGATTAATCAAGGTGTATAAGCATAATAACCATATTAAAACAAAGGAATTGGTTACAGCGTCATAATCAAATTTCTTACAGTTCGAGGATTCATCTTTATAAAATTAAGGTCGATCATAATCCTAACCATATTGTAACTGGAGAATTGTTTACAGTGTAATGATGTTTAAAACTACCACCAAATGCAATATTTGTTAGACAATTTGTATTTCACTCACAACGATAATCATGGCATTTGCGTGTATCTAGATCAGTAATCATGTTTTGTACAGCTCGGTGATGTATCCTAGCAGTATTCGACAACATTTCATACATTTTTTTCTATCCACGGTGACTCTTTAGTTACCTAATTCAATAGTAACCTGTACATCAACTTCAGTCGGCAGCATTGTATCATCATAGCTAGAACTAGATGATTTATTGCTGACACGGGTCGGGATGTTCAGGGGAGGTTCAGCGCTCTGTTGGTCGGCCACATTCTTATTTACATAGGTGTTAAAGCTGTCATCTGCTGCGTCAACATCAGAATCATTATCTCCATCAGTCGTGTCTCTGGCGCTGCCGCTGGGAACTGTGTCAACATCAGAATCATTATCTCCATCAGTCGTGTCTCTGGCGCTGCCGCTGGGATCTGTGTCAAGGTCGGAGTCGTGTATCACATTATAAACCTGATCATACGAGTGGCTTTTCAAGATGGTGGCTCCTGTTAGTCCTTCATAGTTGTCTAGGTCGATTATTTCCTGCCCGATGTTGTCCATCTGAGCTTCTCCCTCAGACATTCTTATTTCTTCCTGGACAGGCTCTGTCAGTTCGAGTGATTCCGCTTGCTGTGGTTGGGTTTGTTGATTTAGGTGACTGTGAAAGAATTCGGGCTGGATTAATGACATTCTATTTCAATCAATATAATAGTAAATATAAAGTGATCACTATATTTTATAAGAGTTATATTTACCTGATGTGGTTGTAACGTTTGGTCACCAGCCATGTGATGATAACAGCCGCTATCACAATAACTATAACTATGACAGTTATCATGACGCTCTGAGCGAGTCGAATCGTGACGTCATCAGTCCCGCTTGTTTTCATAGTGAATGTTATTTTTGTCGACAGAACATCCACATTACCTTCAGTCAGAACAGTCACAGTTGCGTCGGTATGAATAACTAAAAATAAGATCATTAGATGTACCCACAGCATTTAAATGAATGTTCATATTTGCTCCTATACGAGAGTGTTTTATCGGTTTCTATTCTCAGTGTTGTCATCACTATCAAATCGCCTTAAGTTTATTCGTATAATAGTTAGTTATACGGTACACGCTAAATCAGCTTGTTATTTCAATTAGGATTTAGATTTCTAAACATTATTGGGTTGAATATGACTAACACGGAAGTATTGCCTAATTATAATGTACATAAAAAAGTAATTTACTTTGAACGATTGGCATCTATATTCATCCGCTAATACAATTGTTTTAACTTCTTTTTTAATTTATGAAACGTTGACATGCCCTATAATCACCTGACTCTGAAAACACTTCATTTAATCGCAATGTAGACAAAATAGATATTAACACTACCATCGTTAGTTGTTACCCACGAGATGATCGGGGATGACAAATTGCCTCCCTCTTCGAACCCATAGCAAGAAACAGCTGCCACAGTGTCGGTGATGTTGACACAAGTGGCATTGACATTGATGGGAGTATCGTCCTCGGAGCTGATAAGGTTCCACGAATACATCATCGGTGGCCGAAACTTTTCCGGCTTCGAGATCGATTCAGCGCTGCAACAAGCCCATCCCTCTTGCATTTTTACCACGGCCTTCTTAGGTTGTCCTGTTGAGAATAATCATGAGGTTTATATTTCCTATCAGGAGTAAACTCATTTCAACAGACATTACGAGGGATCTATTAATTTCCAAAATTACCTAAGACCACCAGAACTACCTCTGACAGTATTTCGTGTCCATCTATGTGAACGATGTACGATCCAGAGTCATTTAATATCGCGCTGTTCAGGCGTATTCCAAATTGTGTGTCCATCGTTCCAATAATCTCCACAGCAGCCCTTCCCTTCTGACCTTCCTTCAGATGACGGAAAGCGTATCGCGCGATAGGTTCTTCGTTCACCTTCTGAATCAGAATATCTTTACTCGGCCGGGGTCCGTGTAACTCCCACAGGATACTCACGCTGCGCCCGACCTCAGTTATAACTGTGACATTACCTGGAGTGACCGAGAGTGTTCTGGTCGTGCACCAGACACTGACGGTACAAACGGACAGAAAACAGAACAACCGCGGCCAGAGAGCCATACTAATATCTTTAGTACATCTAGCAGTTGTTTTAGAGGCAGGCAGCAGGGATCTCTGAGATATTAACATCATGTCGGGTTTTATAGATGCAGCGAGATAATTACAGCAATTACTGTTATCTCTGGCAGTGCCCCAAGTTTACCCAATACACTGTACTATGAATATATATATAGCTGTCCTCACTGGAGACCAGCGTTACATGAATATCAACTAATAGATATAAGAGATGGAGTTGTTTAATAAACTTTAGTGATTGACCACTAAACATAACCACGTCGTATGATTTTAGGAATTCAATAATTAAATGATCTATAGACAATTTCGCTCAGCAAAAAGTTTTGCTCCCGATTTCGAAAGTTCTGGGCGAATCGGCGGATTCTGAGTCAGGAGAATCTGTTTAATTGCAGAATTTTACATAGTCGGCACATTTAGAAGTCTGACAAAGTGACAAAAATTGAATTCGGAACTGGGTCACAGAAATGGGTCACACATGCGGGGCAATATGGTCATACATGTTCTTTTGTTTTGTGGAGGAAGGAGTGGGAGAGAGCTCTCAGTGAATGGTTGTGTCATCATAAATAAAAACAATTAATCATATCATTATTTACAATAGCTGCTTTCACCACCGCAGCTTGGGTAACAACAGCTACTAGAAATAATAACCACCAGCTTTGAATTATGCCGTTCAACTGTCTCAACGGATCCAAATATGGTGTTGAATTTGAATATCTATTATCAGTCTGCAGACACGCATATCCGACCTACAATACAATTTATTATCAAAAGCCTGTCAAATGGCTAAAAACACTGTTGAATTATACCCGTGGAGGGCACAAACATTAATATAAAGATGCTTCTCTCATAAAATAAGCCTATCATCAATAAGCTTGCCCGATAATCTAATAATTAGTGAACGAGATCACCGATAATGAAACCAAATTTGTATCAGAACGGTAATTGTTTATTGATGCTCTGTATATTTCAGACAATCAGAAGATGACTAGATTACAGGTGATGATAATCTCGCTATGCGGTCTCTGGTTGACGTGCTCCTCAGCAGCGTCTGTAAGAGGTATGTCACTGGATATTGATGCCACTTGTTTAGTCTCTAAGATTGTAGTATACGTTTTTATAAATATGTGAGAATATATCACCTTAGGCTATTTGGCTGCCGAATCTAAAACTTCTTTCCAAACAGCAAAATAATTATCTAAGTTCAATCATTATATTCAGATCTTGTTATAAAAACCAAATATAATACAAATTATTTAAGACCTATATGTATCGCTTTCAGGGTGGACTAAAACGCCAGACGATCGAGTTACAGCGTGTGAGGGATGGAATGTCACTCTACCCTGGGCTTATGATAACCGGACTCTGAAGGTAGACGGAGTGGCTGTTTATAAACAGATACAGGGAGGGCTCAGATCCCTGATACAATTCTCTCCCAGCGGTGTCGTTAGATTCACGGACAACGCTCTGCCATATGCGAATGCTGGAGTAACCCTGCTGAATGTTACTGCAGAAGATACCGGGATATATGAGTCAAATATCTTCCTCACAAATCGAACTCAGATTCATGATGCAGTGAACGTTTCAATCACTGATCTAAACGGTAAGATTAATTCAGTGGAATCATATCAGAAATTATGACACGGTCTTGCTGAAACGAGCAATTTCTAACAATTATCTCGCTCTTTATGAATCTTTATGCTGACAGCAGAGCCCGATATATTAAATCCCGTTGATGTGCTGGGTACTCAGTGTTGAAGTCAGCCTGTTTCTAGTATTCGCTATATCTACACAAGGATAATCCCATTATACGCGTTTATTGTATATACTTGCACTCCTTCCACTCATGCGTCATCTAGCTAGGACGTGATTATATCATGTGTATGAATATATATTGAATTCTATCTATATAGAGATAGTTTGTTATGACTTGTATTTATATTTCAATCATGTAAAGCATTATAGTTCAACTTATTGAGGTCCGTGAATGTCTTTTATTTTCGAGTTATTATTATTATTACTAGCTGTGGTATACTGTACAGGGGCCATATTGTCACATGCGTCGCACGTGTTCTAAGTAAAACAGAATCTACAAGCCTTCTTAATTTTAATGTCGGTTGCCATTATAGGCCACGTTACGACAAACCCCCGTTTGGGTAGAATAATAATCGCTTTCATCGATGTCTTGTGGAAAAATTTAAATTTTGCCGACTAGCCATTGTCATGTTGAAAATCGGCCCTGGTGTTTCACAGCAAACCACAACAAAGTCAAGTAACTGATCATGAATCACATCGTATATCACAGGGAAATGTTTATCAGAGTTAACAACTGGAATCACCTTCACCAGGGAGGACTTCCCAGAGAACACCACTTCAGCATCCGGGAAGTTATCATCTGCAAACTCCATTACTGTGGTGGTGGTCCTTGTGGTCACTTCTGTCGTTATTGTAGCTACCTCCATATTTATAGCCGCATGTTACCTTCGTCAACGCAAAAGGGTAAATGATGTTTCCTCCTCTTCATTTTTATTGGTTTGAAAGTTTGATTAATTCTCGACTTGATTTATACAACTGGTTTTGTTCCTGATATAAAGGAAGCAAACCCTGAAAACCATGAACAAATTGAATGTCAGACTTTGCTGCAGAAAACACCAGTTTCGTCAGGTAACATGGATTAATATAATAATCTATAAAATTGTGTTTTAGGCAGAGAAAAAGGTCGCTGGGATAATATTCAACAAGTATTTTCATTTTCAGGTAACACTAGGAAAACCACTGACTGGCCTCCATCTAGAATCAGGAACAGCACAAGCCTGACTACATCTGAGTTAGTGGAAGTTTTACACGAGACTCTCCCCCTCAGCACCCGACAATACAACAAACTATCTCAGCTCTCTAAAGAAGAGGACAAGCACCAGCTGTTAAAGACGTTTTTATCCAGGTTTCCAGACCAGGAGAGAATCACACAGCTGGATAATGCTCTACAGGAAGGCGGTCACTGGCAATTATTCAAAGTATCGAGGACAGCAGTATCAACAAATCTGTTGCCAGGTCAGTATCATTTGATATTTCCTGCATGCATGTCATCCATTATTCTGAACATGTTACTACAATAAATGTGCTGTCAATCTGGATGTGTTTACATAAATCTCACCAGTTATAAACGTTTTTAGAATGTGCACCTACCATGAATACAATTTAAACTAAAATATAAAACTTTAAGGATATATAGTATTACAATCGACTTCCAGATAATACATGCTTGCCGGAATATCAACAGATACTTAAGGAAGAACTCATCCTTAAAGCGGCCAGACGAAATAAAACTCTTCGTCATCGTTATTTCTCGAAACATAAAGGAGTTTTTTATATCAATCTCTCAATTGGTGACAAACAAGATGAGCTAAACGAGGATTACATCATTCGCACTGCCCAAAGCTTTACAAACAAAACAAATATCAACCTGGCGGACATTTTGGACAAACATGGACCCCATGATCCACCTGGAGTTTTACTGTGTGGAGCAGCAGGAACTGGTAAAAGCACAGTTACTCAAATCATCGCCAGTGAGTGGGCGCAAAACAGACTGTGGAATGACAAATTCAACTTTGTATTTCATTTTGAATGCCGAGTAATGAACAATTTACAGAAAACAGTTGCTCTGAGTTTAGAGCAATTGATAATCATGTTTCATTGCCAAGATTTCTTCGATAAAACAAGTGGAGCCAGAGATTCCCTTTTCAATCATATCGTAAGGAACCAATCGAAGACATTGTTTATTATTGACGGACTTGATGAGCTGACGGGATGGAACCAAGTGACTAAGTTGACGGGCTCAGAAACGATGACTCTTACCACCAGGACAGACATATCGACCCTGATATATAATCTAATGTATGGATATCTCTTACCAACCTCAACCGTGATTGTCACATCAAGACCCATGGAGGCCTTAGACACAAGTAAATTTGCCAGGACGGTAGTAGCTCTAGGATTTGATGAGGATGCTATTGATGAATGCAGTTTTGCTGTGTGTGACTATGACTCAGAAACACACAGACATGTTACTCAGCATATACAAGCTCGTGCACAGCTGCATGTACACTGTGTTGTTCCTCTGAACTGTGTTTTATTAACAGCTCTAATAGCACAAGGCGGAAAGACAGCGCAGTCGATAGACAGAATAACCCAGTTGATGATACGAGTTGTTCTGGATCTTATACACAAACGGGAAAAAGATGACTTTGATACAATATTGGGCTGCTCGACTCATCAGAGAGACATCATAACTAAACTAGCAAGATTAGCTGCAGAGGGTCAACTAAGTAGTGAAAGAAAGCTGATATTTTCTAAGGACGATTTGCAGAGATGTGGCATTCTCCTCGCTGATGATGAAAACATAAGCAGTTTATTAGAAGTTTACAAAGAGTCGCATGTGACGGGGACTGCTGTTTCTGCTTCCTTCCTACATCTGACAATACAAGAATTTCTGACCGCTTTACACATTTGTCTGACATGGAAGAAGAAGGACGTGGAGAAAGTAGCGTTTGTGCGGCCGGACTCTCGTACTCAGTACAATGTGCAGCTTCATATAGCAGGATTACTCGGCGATGAGCTCCTCGGACATCAGTTTCTCAGAATGTTAACACTAATCAACTTCCCTCGGAAAATTGTACCATTTGCAACAGGTCAGACTTATTTCAGACAGCAGTGCAAGAATAAACTGGTCAAGTTCATGAAAATCATGAGTGGACTCGGAAAAGCTTCTGAATTTGAAAGGATGCAGCTGATAAGATGTTACCATGAGAGTAGATTAGATGATATTATACATGATGTATGTGAAGCAGAGAAAAGAGACAATGGAGAGATCTCTCTGAATTTTGAAACAATCCCTGGGGGACTTCTTCCCCATCATCTCTCTTCTATAGGATACCTAATCAACAAAGCTGCCAAGGTGAATACTATAAAGTGAGTGTCTATATACATTTCGCAAATGTCTTAGCAAATGAAATCCAAATAGCTTCAATTCGTCCCCAGACGTATGGCACCAATTATGGACTGCAATCCCGCAATTGAATATATTTTGATTTACTTAACGATTGTTCTTTCCAGCTTATTCGATTGTGCGATTTCGGCACTTGGTATACACATTTTATTATCTGAGATCAAAGATGCTAAGACATACAGCAACATTACACATCTACTGTAAGTATCGGTGCTATCGGTATAACCTTATGTTTTCATATCAAACGTATAAGGTTAATTGCTATTGTTACCGAGAATTTGCAGATTTGACTCTTTTTTTACCAGATTGGCTCAGAATTCCATACACCAAGACGGGGCGGTTCGATTGGCAGAGACTCTGAAACATGTTGTGCTGCTAGATCAGTTAAAGTAATTTTAAGGAGAGACTAACATGTTGTCTCCAAAGGCCTTTCACACAAGCAGTTACATATTTGATGAAGATATGATGACATATTTAGTTACAATAATAATCATTTCCAGTCGATCTCATTTATAGTTTAGCGAGTAATTGTATCGGAGATATCGGGGCATCAGCTGTCGGAGAGAGTTTAAGCCACTGTAAACATCTAAAAGAACTATGGTAATGCTCGATCTATAAATGTATAACCATGATTGTAATTTCTTTGGCTACATTAGGTTTATGTAATATTCAGTATATATACACGATGTATTATCTATAAACCAGGCTAGATGACAATGAGATAGGGGACGACGGAGCGGAAGCTCTCGGGAAAGCTACAGAAAACTGGACACACTTCCTGAGTTTAGAGTAAATATTTCATACATAATCTTATTTAAAACAATCCTTATCACCCTTGAGATTCTGGTTAGATCTTACCTTACAACGAGTATTATTTCTATAAAACTGTCTAGATTCCGAACATCACACGGATCATTGAAATAATAATCTAAGCAGTTTATATACACCATTACCTTGTAATTTAATGTTTACTTTTGTTATCCTGGTATTGATGATCAATGTAAATTCATTTATATATATACTGTATTTCCAGACTACGACTGAATAAGATAAGTGATGTAGGACTTCTGTCACTGATGAGAGGCCTCAGTAAATGCGTTCACATGAAAAGAATCAGGTTTGTATACGTTTTTAATATCTATATGTATTGGAGCCACTTTATTCAATTAAACACTCTTGACCTTATTTCAATAATTATTAGTTTCCCGGAATGACAATCGTTTATTTAGAGATATATATTCTAGATAACTTGTTATTGAGTAGATATTCAAACAAACGATAGACCTTCATGTTAATGTATAATATGAGTAGTTAGTTATATACAATCTTATCTTAATAATAACGAATGTTTACTTGTTTTGTTCAGGCTGGACTCTAATCCAATAGGAGATAAAGGAGCCGCCGCTGTGGCAGCATCAGCTTCAAACTGGAAGCAACTTGAAGAACTATGGTGCGTTTGTCGCTTCTTTCATAACATTAAAAAACGTATAGTTTCTCAATTTGTTTTTGCTTGATAGCGACGAGTCATTTTTTTATTTTTTTCATTATGAAATTGAAGGGGAGCGACATTTATCACTTATCATAGCTAAAATGTACACCAATGAATTCATAAATTTGACGAAAAAACTCCATTCTTTCCCTCGACTGCGGAATTTTGGCTTTTTTCGTTTTTTTCACCTTCATCTTTATATAAACAATAGTGCGGCAGATTGTTTTTAATTTTTTCCTTGGAAGGAGGGTACTTTTGAATATTTGTAAGTAGCCTAACGTATAATGCTGTAACATCGGTCATAATAATCTTGATATCTGGAACGTTTTTACAGGATTGCCTGTACAAATATAAGTGACACTGGGGCTCAGAAACTGGCGATGAAACTTAAATTATGTGTCAAACTGTTAGATTGGAAGTAAGTCACAATTTTCAGGTTTATATACAAAGTAATTGAGTACCATACCCACTGAACGAACATAACAACGATGCCAAGTCAATTGATAAAAGTTTAACTTTATTTCAGAATGGCTGACAACAAAATATCTGACACCATCGGAATAAGAAACCAATATAAGAATATTGTAAAATTCATTTCACTGCGCTAAATGCATAATTTAGTCATGCTAACAAAGTTCTTGACCTTTTCTTGTGTCACGAATTTATTGTTTTGAATTACGCATCACTAAACATGTTAATGTTGATGTACAGAAAAAGTGCTGGTAATTTATCTGTATGGTTTGTTTATGACTTGTACATATTGGGAAGCCTGTTTTTGTTGTGGTTTGTGGTTTGATGATGTAAATGGTGATTTAATACTCTGCTGTAATTATGTTCTGTAACGTAAAAACGATTTGATTGATATGAAAATATAAAAATAAAATTGTCAGATTATGTACAGTGCCATGTGTATGCTTTACCCTATCTATTTATTCCAGGTTTGTTTGTATCCTTACATGGTTTGGTTCGATAATGCGTAAATCCTAAACTATAAACCGCTGCATATTGTTGTGTTTTTATTGATTGAAATGTAATACTTTGATAACCTAAGATATGAAACGAGCATCCCTGAGTAGTAATATTTTCAAAATATGGCTTATTGCCAAAATATGTAGGTTTACACATAAATATGTTTACATTTGGCATGCGAAATACATACAGAAACTATTTCAATAAATTTGTTAAAAATATCGCTGAAGTATGAGTTCTGAACAGATCACCATACAGGGGTCAATAGATCCACGGCATTCTACATTGTTGGAACGTTTATCACCCAAAAATTCTGATAGAACGGAATTTTAACATTTATTCCAGCTCTAATAGTTAATTCACCTTAATTTTTGAGAGAGGAAAACCGATCATTGTGATATCAATATAATATTCAGGTTCATGGGGGACAATAGTTTTACACTTGTATACGGTATTTATA
>JAXGGS010202302.1:0-16355 GCA_035585475.1 Armandia brevis | reverse complement strand
CAGTAAACATCGGGACAAATACGTTTCATTTAATTGTGTTGTATCACATTGCAGCGGAAGTTGCGGACGAAATTCATTCTGATTTCATCAATCTACCTTACGTGGTAGGAATGAAGGTACAAATTAGGGCTTTTCCGCGCATGGCCGCAAGCAACACCCGACTCCCCGCTCGTGTCAGAATGTAAATGTAAGCACGCTCAGACCCGATAGACAACAAAGGATTAGCAAACTGGGATTAACGCCGATAGGTGTTATAACTTGTAAACTTGGAAACACAGCATACGCGATTAAGATTAAGAATGAGATTAACCTGTATCATGACAACGTAGTTTATAGTTACCGATTAGTAAATAGAAACACGTGATTGTACACTATATAAGGATAAGAATATTATTGTAATACTGATTTCGTCTTGATGTATCTTGGAGAATAAACGTACTTCATAGTTCGTCCCTACGTCTGCCGTTAATTATTACCGTTCCTGAGCAAAGATCCTATCGTTCAATTAGGTTCTTATATGGTGGAGATTTGCGGTGTTTTGCGAAGGAATCTGGTATAGTTAACCATACTACGTATTTGGAAAGTTTGAACTACACACATCTCAGCGAAATGGCTACGACAAGAGAATGGAAATCGGCAGTGGACAAAGATCTTAATGATTTGAAGAGAAGTCTAGGGGAGTCCATGAGCCCGAACGAGTTCGAGAAGTTGGCGGAACGTATAGCAACCTTAGAACTCACTCTTGAAGAGGCAGCTGAGAAGTCCCTCTTAAACGAGACAAGAACGGAATCCCCGGCGTCTGTCGGAACCAGACGGATACGCGCCGGTTATCGCGCCGCTGAAGACTCGGGAGAGGAGGAGTTCGAGGAGAACCTCCGCCTAAGACCCCCACAGTACAAGGAAGGCGACGACGTGGAGAGTTTCCTTCTCCAGTTCGAAATAATAGCCGACAGCAACGGTTGGTCGGTGAAGAAAAGGGCCCGAGTGTTCCCTTCCACCTTGCCAGTAAACACACTGGCATGGTATGCCTCACTAGCTCATGCTGTGAGAGTATCCTACACTCTACTGAAGGCAGCGTTCCTTCACCGGTTTAACGTGGCGAAGCCCATTTATGAAGTTAAGCTGGCATATCACGAGCTGCGTGCCTCTGCTTTCAAGTCCTTAGAGGCTTATGCACAGGACATCCAAAAACTCGGCTTGAGACTGGGTAAGACCCAGGATGAAAACTTGGAGCAGTTTATCATGGGACTAGGCAAGTCCCGCTATAGTTATCTTCAGGATAACCCGCCCGCTTCTATCTCTGAGGCAATAAGGGCGACGCTCAGATTCGACGCCATAATGACGCACCGGGAACGGGATGACAAACCAGCAGTAACAAAGGACTTCCAGGTGAGCCAGCAGTCGTTTGACAGAAGTCACAGAGGTCGCGACCGACAACAAGGAAGGAGAGATAACAGGGACCGCTACACTTCGAACCATCGGAACAATGGTTATCGCAATGATCAACAGCGTAACCGGAAGCCAAGCTACAACCAAGAGCGGGATAACGGGTACTCTCAGGACCGCCAGGATTCAGACCCTTCACAACCACCCACCCCATTCTGGAGTGATCGTCACCAGAAATGGCTGCTGCCCAAACAAGGCGGGGGTCAGAAAAGCCAGAGAGGCAGGTACGACAACAGGAACAGGAACCAGGGTAGGGGAGGACAATCAGGATACAACAACGGCGGTGGAAACAAAAGAGACACTCGTGTATACAAAGAGGAACTAGCTAATGAAGAGGAGTTTTCCGATGAGCCGCAGGACGATTTCGAAGAGATTGACGACCCGTTTACCTTCCTGTCAGGTGACAGTGACCAGGGAAACGACGGAAGCCCGGCGCCACATTACTAACATTGAACTGTTACAGCTGTGACGACCGGGGAAGGACGGACCACGTGACGACGACTGGAACCAGGACACAGGAAGAGTTAATTGACACTGACTGGAATTACGTATCATTGCGCCTCGACAAACTTAATTATGCTCAAGTAAACATGTACGATAGACATGAGAAGGTGTTGATAGACACCGGTGCTGAACAAAGCACAATTTCCTCGGCATCCTATGACCGCATCCGGAAACGCGCTCAGAAATTACCAGTTAAAAAGTCCGAATATAACTGGGTTATATTAGCCGATGGATGTAAGCGGACCAGGGTCCTAGGTAAGACTCAGCTGTCCTTCACAATGCGAGGAGCCACATACACTAGCTGGTTCCACATCAAGGAATCACCGATGGAGTCGGTGATAATAGGAAACAATTTCCTTAGGACGCAACGAGCAAAGCTAAACTTTGCCACCAACACTCTCCAGGTGCTACGATCATCTAACTTACGGTTACACAAGAAAGTAGTTATACCTGCCGGAGAATGTAAGCAAGTATGGGCGCGCGTCGACGGAAGACTACCGGACGGTTGCACCGGTATTACAGATCACGCGGCCGTAACTGATGACGTCGATACACGCGAAACTTTAAGCTCTGTCCGACACGGACGCATACCAATCCTCATGCACAACTCTGCAGTCTATGACGTCGAGATGGATAAAGGCCTGCACGTGGGGAGATTGGAAATGGTAAATACAGACGACTGGGAAAACTTACCAGCGCAAATCACGCAGACACCAGAAAGAAAGCCCTATACTACTGAGGAGCTTTTACACCACTTTGAGAAGACGCGCCAGTCCCTGTCGCCGAATATTAGACGCAAGTTGGACGACATTCTCACTGAATTTAAAGACAACTTTGCGGAAGTGAATAAGAGCATGGGACACTATCGCGATGACAAGGTGACGATAGAGATACCGGACGGGGTAAATCCTATAAAGATGCCGCCGTACCGGATACACCCGCAGCATCTACACAAGCTTGACGTGGAGCTCGAGAAATTACTTCGGGAAGGAGTCATTGAGGAAAACTACAGCGACTGGGCGGCGCCCGCTATCGTCGTGCCGAAACCCGGAAGTGAAGAAATTAGACTCGTCATCGACTATAGGCGGATCAATCGTCTTGTAAAGAAAGACGCGCACCCTCTCCCTAGAATAGACGACACATTCACCACCGTCGCTGCGGCCAAGCCGGCAGTTTTTAGCTCACTCGACCTACAGAGTGGTTACTTCCAGTTGGAACTGGAAGAGGAATCCCGGAAATACACGGCGTTCCGCACACCTTACCACTCATACCGTTTTAAAAGAGTGCCACAAGGACTCTGTATCTCGGGAGCACGTTTTCAGAGATGCATGGCGAGGATATTTAAGGGGTTCATCAACCGCTTCATTACTGTCTACTTAGATGACATCCTCATTTACTCCAGGACCGTGGAGGAACACGCCCGTCATTTGCGGTTAGTGATGACGAGGCTGAAGAACGCTAACCTGAGAATCAAGGCATCAAAGTGCCGGTTCTTCCAAACGACCTTGAAGTTCCTGGGACACTTACTTACACCCGAGGGCATACACACCGATCCAGGACTCTGCGAGACGGTACGGACGTTTCCGGTACCCACCAGCGTCACGGAGACCAGGCGATTCCTAGGGTTGTCCGGCTTCTACAGGAAGTTTATCAAGGATTTCAGCATAGTCGCTGCACCACTGAACAGCCTCCTACAAGATAAACATTCTTTTGTTTGGACCGACGAATGTCAGAAGGCGTTCCAATACCTGAAAACAACATTAGTAACTGCACCCATCCTGAAGCACGCCGATTTTACAAAACCATTCCGGTTGTACACGGACGCATCTAACAATGCGGCTGGATTCTGCTTGTGCCAGAAGGATGAAGAGGGGAAGGAGAAGGTTGTAGCTTATGGAGGGAAGACCTTTTTACGCTACCAGAAGAACTACAGGGTGTCCGAGAAGGAAATGCTGGCCATCTTTTTAGGAGTCCGCCATTTCGATTATTTCCTAAAACACTCGCACTTCGAGATAATCACGGACCACTCCGCCCTCATACCAATGCTCACAAAAAGTACTGAACTAAAGGGAAAGTTCGGTAGGTGGGCGGCAGAGCTATTAGGCTATGATTTTATAATCAACTACCGTGAGGGAAAGCGCCTCCAGAACGCCGATGCGTTATCGCGCATAACTCATGAGAAGACCGCTACTTCGGACCCTTGCCTGCCAGATGACCACATTCGTGTCACTAATTACAAATGTGAAGAAGACGAGGTGACAAGGGATGATGTAGAGCGCGCCGTGGAAGAATCCAGGTGGAAAGAATCACTTAACACCGACAGATGGAGACTAGCACAGAACAATGACACAGAATGTACCGAAATCATCCAGTTCCTGACCACGGGAAGATTACCATCAGACAGGATGAGCGCCAAAGTACTCAAGAAAGATAGCGAGAGCTTCATGCTAGATAACGACGAGTTATTAATCCATGTGACCAACAGAACGAAGTCCAGGCACCCAGAATTGTCACTGTTCAGATTAGTAGTACCCAAAGCTATGCGCCTCGAACTGCTGACTGAAATTCATGGTTCACTTGACGGGACACACGCTGGGATTGATCGGACCGTCGCTAGGATGAGAAATTCGTATTTCTGGAACACAATGGCTTACGACATAGCCGAATTTATCAAATGCTGCGAGAAATGCCAGGCATTTAAACGCACCACAGCAGTTAAGCCTATTCCCATAACCATGTCCGGAGAAATGGAGCCCATGGACCGGGTTACAGTCGACATCTGCGGACCGCTGAAGACAACAAAAAGTGAAATGAGCCATATTTTAGTCTGCATTGACCAGTCCACCCGTTATGTTAGGATGACGCCTATCCCTGACACTCAAGCGGTAACAGTCGCAAAAGCATTCTATGATTGCTGGATAGCTATCTTCGGAGCGCCAGTAACCATCGCATCAGACATGGGGCCCAACTTCACAGCTAGAGTCTGGAAGGAGCTAGCTAGAGCCATCCGCACTAATTTGGCTTTCAGTTGCCCATATGTCCCGAGGGAGCATGGTATCGTGGAGCGGGTCCAGGACACAATACAGAAGAAGCTGGCCATGTATTTGGGAGAGTTTGAAGATCAGTGGGACGAGCCACTCCAGGCCGTAGCCGCTTCGATTAACTCTACGCCAAATAAGACAACCGGGTTCTCGGCGAATTTCTTGATGTTCGGCCGGGAAATGACGTCACTGACCGAACGCTCCTTAAAACCATCACCAAACATAAGCGGCAAGGTCCGCCAGAAAATAGATGATGTACTAAGCAGGCTGCGCGCTGCTAGAAAAACGGCGGAAAAGGAGGTGGAACTAAGAAAACGGTCAATAGAGACAACCTTTAACCGAAAGGCAAGACACAGAGAAACTGAGCCAGGAGCAACCGTATATTTATACGTCCCACGAAATCGGCCAGGTTTTGGCAAAAACATGAGCAAGATGTGGGTTGGACCGATGGAAGTGGTTGCGAGGGTCGGCGACAAACACTTCAGAATAAAGGACAAGCTCACAGGCAAGGTACTTGATCAGCCCATCCACCAAGAACGTCTGAAAAAGGGGTTCGTTCAGCGAAAGTGGAAACCACCAACTGTGACGGAGGAAATAAATGAAGATAAGATCCTAGAACAAGTTGTGAACAACAACCAGGACGAGCCAGCGAACATCGCCGGTGAAGTACGGAAAGACGATGACTTTTATGAGGTGGAACGAGTTGTCTTGAAGAAATGGACGAAAGATGGGCCTAGATATCTGGTAAAGTGGAAAGGATACAGTGAGCAGGAGAACTCGTATATCGCTCCAGACGATTTGAACGAAACCTTGATTAAGTGGCTAGCGACAAACAAGATCAAAGAGATAGGACGACCACCAGGCGCGTCCGAGCGAAAAGCCGCGAAAAACAAGAAACAACAAATCAAGCACAACAGTGAAGTACCATCCACGGGAAAAACTGTGAATAACAACCACTAACAACCGAGCTATATAAGCTGACAGGCGAAATGTAACAAATCACACTTTAACTGATTTTTATCATGGCGAGTGTTGCATTATTCGTGCTACTGTCAGTCACCCTGAGCCATGCTCAAAATCAAGTATTGAGGCTGGACCACGGAGTGGTATTTGACAAGGTAGGACCACTAGATCCTACCCGTGATGAATGGGTATATCTCTTCATGGTGCCGAAGTTTCAAATGCCATCAGTGGAACTGAAGATAATCTGGAATTGTGGAAGCGAGGCCAGAAAAAGTCAAGACATACGCAGCTACCCAGAAGAGGGGATTTGTAAAGAGCTCGAGAACACCCAGATAGAATACCTGAAAACGAGAGCGGTAATTACTGAAAACATCGGGGGATTACTAGCAAGAGCGCAAGGATTATTACCAGATGAACTGCCCAAGAATAAAAGAGACAAACGCGCTTTGTTCGGCTTTGTAAGCGAGGTGGCTAAATTTTTATTTGGCACCCCCTCGGAATCAGACCTGCGGAAGGTCGAAGAAAAAGTGAACTTGATGACGAAGATTTTAGCCGACCAGGGAGAGGGATTAGTCGAACTTGAACATGACTTTGTATCAATGGTGAATATCACTGAGGCGAGATTCCAACAGATCGGAGAAAGACGCAGGCACACTGACGAAAATGTCCAAGAACTTATCTCGGACCTAGCGGAATGGAAGTCAGAAATAAACAGGGATAACGAAAAGAAGAAGAATACCAGCCTACAGCTATTCCGTATGATACGCGCGGTATCCGAGATCAATCACTTGACCAGCCACGATCTTATGCTGCTGGGCCATTTGGAGAGCTCTGCCGAACAGTATGTACAGGATGTGCAGACACTTACAGAAGGTTACCTGCCAGTCCGTATGGTACCACCAGAGTGGATTCGTAGCGGTATCTCAGATGTAAAACTCAACCTAGGCGGGACATCAGACTTCGAAGTTATCAACACCAACACAGACTTTTATTACCGTAACCAAGTAACGTGGGCGGCACATCACGGAAACTTTATCCTGATAGCTGTTAACATACCCATCAGATTGCAGCGGCCAGTACTGAACATTTACAGGGTCATCACCATGCCAGTACCAATTCATGACAACCAGGTAGCAATGATGACAACCATAGTTAACAACCCCGAATATTTGGCTATAACAGAGGATGGAAAGTTGTTCCGAGAGATGAGCGGGCTGGAAGTTTTGGAAATTACGTCCGGAATCAGAAAACTACCGGTAGATATTTCCGCTCGTGTACACGAGTCATGCTGTGCACGTGTCTTCCTAGAAGAGATATCCAACATTAACGCGGTCTGTAAACACCATGTATCGAAACACACCTTCTTGCCAGACCTAGTTCCAGTAACTGACAACGCAGTGGTAGCTTATGCGGGAGAGAAGACACTGGCCTGTCCAGGAAAAAGCCCGGAAATTTTAGAAGCCTGCGATATGTGCCTTGTTAATGTACCGTGTGGTTGTTCTATCTATTCGAGATGGACACACATACACCCTCGGGAGAGAAGTTGCCCGAAAACAAGCAAAGCCCGGGAAAATGTAGTTGTTGAGCAGATGTTTAACGCAGCTATTTATTCCGAATTCTACGACCAAGAACACTCCTGGAAAACACTGAACCAATCAAACAGGGAAACATTAGAGTTAAAGTTACCAAAACTCCTGGAAATTGATGACGACCTAGAAGACGATTGGGCAATGGATCTAACTACCCTGAGTGACAAAATGAAAAACGTGAAAGAAGGACTGGTAAAGATCAGAAACTCGGCGGATAACAACTTAGAAGAGCCAGGGAATGATTGGGAGAAATGGTTAATTCGAGGTTCGTTGGTCTTAAACACCGTTTTGTGCATTATAGTAATAATATGGGTATACAAGACCCACTCAATGATCTCAGCCGTTTTATTGAAAATTTCGTTAACTTCACACTCGGTAGATGCAACACCTATACTGAGAGATGAGTTCGCTACCCTATCTCAGGAAAAACAAGTATTGATTGAACGTATATTAATCGTGTTGAGCGTATTAATTATTGTGTTGATTCTGTGTAACCTGAGAACAGTGGTAAACGAGATTTTGTGGGCTACAAAATGTATCGCTAAAGTTAAACCCCGTTGGAGATGTACTACCTTGTGGCTTATGATTAAGTCAGACATAAACAGAGAACTAGTTATGATTAAGGAGATAAACGCATTACCTGAAAGACTACTATGTAAAGGTAAAACTGTAAAATTTATTCAAATGGAGAATAGATGTTGGTGGGGTAGACTCATGATTGAATGGGAAGAGAACGCTATAATGTTTGGAGATAAGATAGTAAATGCTTGCGAGGAAATTAATGTACCGTGGAATCAGGTTAATAAGATATCCGCACTATTAGACAAAAGCTTTGATACATGTATTTTGGCAGAATATGAGGGATTACTGTATACTATCGAATGCACCGTTATATCACAGGAATAGTTGTATTTATTGTAAAATGTGGACATTTTTCTTATTGCCCGACCATGTCAGAATGTAAATGTAAGCACGCTCAGACCCGATAGACAACAAAGGATTAGCAAACTGGGATTAACGCCGATAGGTGTTATAACTTGTAAACTTGGAAACACAGCATACGCGATTAAGATTAAGAATGAGATTAACCTGTATCATGACAACGTAGTTTATAGTTACCGATTAGTAAATAGAAACACGTGATTGTACACTATATAAGGATAAGAATATTATTGTAATACTGATTTCGTCTTGATGTATCTTGGAGAATAAACGTACTTCATAGTTCGTCCCTACGTCTGCCGTTAATTATTACCGTTCCTGAGCAAAGATCCTATCGTTCAATTAGGTTCTTATACTCGTATGTTCTCTCAATGAGTTAGGAAACATCTCGCTGCTCCTTAGAATGCGCGGGCCTTGCTCAAACCGCCGCGGCGCATGGTTAGAGCGCTCCTGACGCTCAGCACTGAGAATCCATAGACGCATTTCTCAAGCTATAACTCACGGTTCTCGAATACCCGATACTTATTTATGATATGCATTTGATTCATAGTTGTATACAATTAATTATTTCCATAACATCTCAACGGAAATCAATGTTCTGTGTTACAATGTTTTGCGTTGATTAAATTGATTTGACATCAGCGCGTATCAATTTATAAGATTTATCAAATAAAACACGTACATTTGCTTTAAGTTTTTATTCCCCGCATTATTCATAAAAAAACAGCATCGACCTACATAAAGGATGCAGTAGCCTTGATGAGAACGCAGCCAAACAATTTAAGAAGATACTCCTGTACCTATGTACACAAATGTTGGTTCAGCGTCTGTCCTGATAAATTAGAGGTTTATCAGCTACCCAACTTTAGAATATGTAACATAAAGGCGAGAGGCGTTAAAGACGTGGTGGTGTAACTTTAGGTATGCTTTTAATCATAGGTTAATTCTGTTTTTTTGTTTTCATCGAAATTATAACTAGGTAGATGGCATGACATATACTGGTAACTAGTAATGACGCTTTTAAGCGATAAGACAAAAATAAATGGGTTTATCTTATAGCGGTAAAGCAAGTCTCCTCTGCAGTTAAATAGTTGTGACCTGTTTTATGACATTGACATGTCACCGGTATAAAAATAGTATAGCCTAAAGCAGTCTGCCCGACGAAGCAAGAAAAGGCCATCTGAATACTTGTCATGTTACTTGTCAAGTTATGACCTGTTTTATTATTTCCTTTATCAAAAGGCAGACGTAAAGATCCTGAGGCATTAACTGGATAATCTACTTATTCTTTATGCAGAAATAAAGTGGGTTGCCAAGAAGCTCTCGTTTCCATCAAATTAGATTAGCGTGGGGGAGCAACAGCCTCCAGGGCTCTGGTGTGAGCTTTCTGCAAGGCTCGGTGGTACAGGTGTGTAGCGATTGAATTACATAAGTTCACATAAACATCCTAAGAACCATTAGATTGGTAGTTACCTTCTAAATTATTGTTCTATCAACCGTTAACTTATTGAAGACACGCCGTGTAAAACAGTGTCAACGATCCATTATACAGCCAGACCTTTAAGCTCAGGAGACTGATAATTTCGATAAATAAGATCATCGAAGCTCCATTGTGCTTTACTTACACAGTATTTGTTTTATTCTGGCGTTGTTGATTTTAACCGCACCCTAACTGATCCCAATCTGTTCCATCATCCGAGTAATTTAAACAATGATGCTCAATTTATCCATTGTTGCTTATCACCCTGACGTCTGATCAACATTTCGATTCACCCTCACCTCACGATGTACACTGGAACGCGTGTTTTACACAAACTTCCTGAGGAAATGATAAGAAAATCTAGGTCAGGTGTTAAATGATGACTCTCTTCACGATTATTTTGTCTTGTTGGGTGCACTGCGGTCACCGTTCCCTGCGCATAGAGCTGAGCCGATACCTATATAGGTCACATTATCCTCCCCTCTCCGGCCTTGGTAATGGTCCATCTGCTGCAATCACTATTAAACCCTTGTGCCGATGGAACGAATACATCCTTGTTGACGAAGTCCGACTCGAAAACAGGCTGCGGCACACAGCCTCATATCCGATATCCGATCTGGTGCAGATGTCAATATATCAATCTCATGGACATAACCTCTAATGCAACTGACTTGTGTCTCACGAGTAAGACCGCAGATTTACGTGTACGCTTGTACTCACTGTAATGGTTCGCCGAGACCTATGTTTATACAAGAGGGGAGAACCGGTTGTTAGCGGGGAAAGACGTGTGGTGATTTGACTTCGAGGTATGGGAGGTTGCTGACTTCCGTGCACCAGAGGACACGAACTGCCGTCCTGAAAGTGTAACCAGATCATAACTCACTAAAATCCAGCTGCACGTCAATTATTTCCCTGAAATCTGTTTCCGTTATGATCGGCCCTGAAATAGCAAGGGTATTATTAAGTATAAAGGCGGTGGTTTTGTCAGTTATCTACCTGGAGCGCAAATATAGCATGCTACCGACAGGATCCATTTTAAATGTGTCACCGATGGGGCTTCAGGTTTCGCTAAGTGACTAACCTAATCATCCTTTTTTACTTCTGTTTTAAAAAACAGAAGGAATTTAATACTCGTCTCTTTGATGATTAAACATTCAATGTCGCAACAAAGGTCCCGATAAAATACAGGTGGTAAAAAAAGAGCATCTTCTGCCATTATAAATTAAACAAACGGATAGTAGACGTCTGCACTTTTATATATATTAACTACTGTAATCTTTTATCCCACAAAAAAAAGTGGATTACACACTGAATATTACCTATCCTTATCAACAGATGCTAGCATATTTCACCTTACGAAGAAATCAGCTCTGGGTCCAATTCGAATATATATATCGATGAGTTGTGTAAAGTTAGCAGCTATTGCATCATGTCAATTTTGAGATGATTGACTGTATTTTGTGACAACTACATATGATGATGTAATAACGAAAATAACTTATCGCATTTTACTGTTGTATTCCTCGTATTGTCCGAGTATGTCGTATATGTGTGATGTGTTAATTAGCCATTAATCTTGGTTCTTAACTCTGAGAACGTAACATCACTGCATGGGTTTTATGTCACCAGGTCAGCTTCTGATACTGCGGTCACATTTCTGGTGACAATTACAGATTGTATGAAACAGCCAGGTTGGTGACGTTTGCGTGTGAAGGTCGTAGCCGAATCCTGATTGATTGTTGGATCGATCAGATTGAGTAGCAAAGTCTCACGCCAGTGCACGCAACGCGTAACTGACGTCTTCCTGTGTTTCAGGCAGCAGACTTTCGAGAGCAAATCATAACAGATGGCGACCTTCCGATTTATCCGGCTCTGATGACTCATTCATGAGCAGCGACGTCAAACCGTCACGTGATCGCCCGTTTAGGCCGAAAACTGTTTGAGCGTTCCTTACATCATCTATCAAAACTGACTTTTTATATTCGGTTTTGACCGACAGTGATTAACTGATCTTCCGGTCAGGTACAGGGTCGTTGCCCCACAGCAACCGTCAAACATATCATATAAACGTGTCTATTCAATTGCCATCATTGAAAAGGGCACAAGCCCATAAAGCCCGGTTTATTTGCTTTAATGACATTTAATCTCTTCTGGATGTTTTTGAGATTGCAATATTAACAGTCAATGGGTAATACGGCACTGAACTAGGCGGGCCTGGGAAAAAAGAGTTAGAGTTTCTTAAGTGATAAAATCGATCCCACTTGCGTGAACATATACAGCGAAGTAGCTTCTCTGACGTCTAAAACATCGAAGTAAGTGGGTTACATATTTAATTCACGACGCCTGACCACTAAACACATCGAACGTGCAACGGTTGCAGTTTACCAAATCTAAACCGAATGGAGATTTTGAAAATGTCAGGGGTGGATTTATTCACCCACTTTCCCCAGATAAGTGATTGTGGAACTCTGCAGGGATAAAATGTATCTAAACCCATAATTACGCTGATACAGTTAGACAAAATGATTTTACACACGATCACGGGTGAAAAGACACGTTGAGAGAAAAAAATCATACAGCAACATATTAACAGCACTCAATTCGGTATATTTAAAAACCCATGGATAGTAGAAACACTTAACTCGAACGGTACTTTTTCACTGGCAGATGATAAATGCGCTCTACAAGGAATGTTAAATATGGATCTTCGCAACAGAATAATCACTCATCCGAGATATCAGCAAAGTAACTCAAATTGACAAGTTAGGGCCAATTGTATTCAAAAACACACAAACAGGATGACATGGTGCGATGAATATGTCCTTCGTTATCACCGAGTTCAGTCGTACTCACGCCATCATTTACTCAATACACACAGACGTGCCTTTACCAAACGTGCGACGCATGTCCGTCTATTCTATCGATACACACAGCCGTGCTTTTACCAAACGGGCGACGCATGTCCGTCTATTCTATCGATACACACAGCCGTGCCTTTACCAAACGTGCGACGCATGTCCGTCTATTCTAACGACTGAATCTGAATTTCCCATCAACAAAAGCGCTGCTGACCGAGATTCAGGCCGCAGGAAATCGGTTTTTTAGTCAGTTATATCCCGTCCGCAGCAAGCTTCCCTGTTCTATCCCACATCCGCACGTGTCTCCGGCCGTTCTTCTACCAGGAGGTCGTCTTCTGATACTTCGGTCTCAAGGACGTGCCAGACTATATCCGGTATACGCCTCTACTGCAAGGTCACAGTTATATTCAGGACAATGAGGCATTCATGATTTCCGTCAATCGTTTTGAGACTTTGCTAGTGAGGAGCAATGTTTGATGAAGGCAATAACTCATCGCCACATTGACAGACATCCTCACCACTCCGCTGTATATATTGACAGTCATTGGCAGACCTATGCTTTATTCTTATAGGGAATAGCACCAGTGCTCAGTCATTATCAAGATTTATTTTGTACCAGACTTTAACGAGGTTATTTATCTGGTTGAGAAATAGTCACATATTGTTCATACTTATTACCTTTGTCATATCCTGCTCCATAACAAGTCCGTAAATGTCAGACAACCCTCGTTAAGCCGCTGAAAAATATATTACTGAGGCCTTAATTGTACAGCATGAGACCTGCTGGTTTTAACGGCAGCAGAGTCTCGAGTGTAATGTTAACTGAATTATGAATCAAATTGTTTTTTAAATTGTCCTGAATTAGAAAGGAGGAATCTTGTAGAAATATTTACAAATATTTGTTAACTTATAAAATGAAACCAAACAATTTCTAAATAATGGGTAATGGTAAGAGCTGTAGGCATAAAAGACAGACGAGTATTGAAATAAAGAAATATTGATAGGCGACATGTTGGAGATGTTCTGTTGCTGCAATTTCGAGCCGCTAGAGGTGATATTATGGTTTATTTGGTGAGAATGTTTTAAAATCGCCTCCCTGCCTTATATTCGACTCACGTCGACCATTTGATTAACGAAATATGGAATAAATGTAAACTGCTGAATTTATGTAAATTGGGATATGAATGAAATGCAAAGATATATATAATGTGCATTACACTAATGAGGTGCCACGACACCTATGCCCCATGTTAGTAACATGCGAACCCCATGTCAATAACATGCAACGGTATTAAATCTTAAAAAAACAAATCATTCCACTAAATGTTTTATGCTAAACAGATTTTTTCTAGAATATGATATATCGAAGGTATGCATTATCTTCAACCGATTAGCGTGAAGGACACAGTGCGGTCAGAAGCATTCTACCCATTATGCCATTAGTTTTTAAAGCTGGTTATTATCAAGCCTGCAACATCTGTTTACCTGAACAAAACATGTATCACGGAGCCGCACTGTGGTGGACACCTTTATCAAGGAAGGTTGTATCTAATATCGTAAATTTCATGAGTATTTCAGGTGTTATCATAATGGCAAAAGTTGTGTGAAGCTTTCTCATATATCAATAAAATGGTAGTCACATTAAAGAAAAAAATAATGGGTAAAAAAGATAGAATCCACGCTTAGATGCATATCAAACATAGCTTTACTGACTTAAGTCCCCCCATGCATCCGGGTACATTTTCAGGGCTGGTGTAATTAGCAATTATAACAAAAAATTATCACAGATATTGAAGAGAACGTTTTTCAATGTTTTGGAAACACCTGTGGTATATAAATATAAGATATATATTGGTTTCTGGTTAAAGTTATATGTAATATATTTGACTGTAAAGCTGCAATGGTTGTATGAAATTTGTCAAAGAATATGATGATATCAGTGTTTCTTTATCTATCATTCTATTGACGATCTTTAACCTATCCGTGAATCACATTACAGGCTGAAGAACAGTGAATTCAGAAGTAATATATATCCTATCAAGCCAGTATACGTTCTCATTAGTTTCGCTGATGAGCTGTCGAGTACCGGATTTGCCGTTGTTGGGCTAATGCTGCTTAATAAGAGACGATGAGGTACGTATAATTGTAAGCGCCGACAAATGAAGACATCCAGGCATCCCCCCGCTGAAATGCCAGCGCTCCTGCCTGGTTTTGGTTCAGCCCTCTCTGTCTGAAGCATATGCGTAGAGGCACCCTTTATTTGCGAGTATTTCAGACTCCCTCCAGATTTGTTCTTAACTTAATCTGCCTTGGCTTAAGTTAATTACACTGTGACAACCACAGAGGTTCCAAAGGGTGGACTGGATGATAATGAAACCAATCGGGAAAAAAATGTACAAGGATCAATGAATAGATATACGAATGGGTCTCGATAGCAATGCAAATGAGTCGTCGTTTGGGAGCCGCACATTATGCACTGCAAATTAAACCTATAGAGTTAGTACAAAAAGGTGAATTGGGGACTGTTTCAAGCTGAAAGCGGAACCGTATTGGTTTCCTGAAATTCCTAAGCCCTACCCCTTTATATCACGTGGATTTATTCTTTCCGTGAACTGAATTAACGCGACTGGAGCTCAAGCGAATGGAATTACAGGCTCGTGTTTTTATAAGGATGCATAACATATGGCATATACATTAGACACAACATGGCGACCGAAGAGTCAATGCATATCTATGTCTTTATCATATATTTGTATACAGTCTCAAGACGTCGATGCAGAAACCAACTTCAACTACCAACAATTCAAGGACGCCCGAAGGAGGACAATTGATCGTACGATAACACACAGATTGACTTTAAAACGGAGGAGAACGTTTTACTCCCGGCTATGTTGTAGTTATCATTCAACGTGCCGTTATTTAAGCCAGCAGGAGCCATGGAGCCTTGTTTGACTCCTCGAATATATTCACATTGGACTAAATGATAAAAAGAGGATCTTTGTGAACGAAAGTCGACTCATGACCGCTTCGGAAAGTACATGGCATGAGACATTCCACACTCTTCTTTTGTCTGTTTTTCAAGAATAGCTTGACACTTCATAAAAGCGAGTATCTTATATCTAGTTAATCATTGATAGTGCTGCATCATGGAGAAATAGGAGAATGCAAGAGAAAGCGCCTAAACTTATAACCTTTGTTTCCGACTGAATCCACATCAAACAAGCCATCCCAAAACAAGGCACATTTCGGGACGGGTTCAAAGTTCTTCATGCCCCACTTAGTGCCTGCAGTTTTCAAAAATAACGAAGGTGTCAATGATGTGAATTTTATACCGTCTATCTAATTTCCCGTCCTTTGATAGCATCTCTCCATGACAATGACAAGGGTGATCCAATAACAAACCGCGTTCGTGTCCTTCCAGTGGCTGAGAGATTCCCCTAAGGCCGGATGGCAGGAAACTGTTTATAATCACCAATCAAACAGAAGTCGCCTTGCTGTTTACTCCTTGTAATTATCATATTTTGTGAAATTC